>LBNU01012806.1:46749-110216 GCA_014162995.1 Artemisia annua | reverse complement strand
ATAAACTTGATATATTATCAAACGATTTCATGTCCTTAAATACTAAGTGAAATGACACATCTATACAATCTTAAACGTTGTGTCTTTTCACTAATAACCCTTTATAACTAACTTAACTGTCATCTAATAGGCCTGTTTGGGTTAATAGAATTCGACCCAAAACTGAATACTGTCTTGACCCATTATGACAAATACTTATAATACATAATAAACTAATTAAGAATTGTCTAAGCAAACATTAAAGCATTACATCAATCGAATTTTAAGGTTCACATCGGTGGCTCGCAGACACCATCAGGTAGTAACCACTACTTATGAACGGTCATTGACAGTACATCAGATGTTTTACAAAGAAATGCGGTTGTTAGTGAACATCCTACACCTCCAGCTGTAACAAGAAAGATGAAAATTGCGAATCCTCAGAGTAGCAGACTCGTTTGGGAGACCATCTTGAAAGAGTTTACGGTACTTGGAAAGATAGCAGCGAGGCTTTTGTTTCTTCATGCAACATCTAGTGGTTTCAAGTGTAGTTGGTCTTTCATGAGATGGGTATGGGGTAAGTTCAATCAAGATTCGGTCTAGAAAGGGTTCAAAAAAAGATATTCATTGCCGCTAACTCAAAGCTCAAAAAAACAGGAATTTGGTAGCGAGGAAGACAAAGAAGCAGAGCTATTTGCCATAGCAAGCGGTGAGGATGATGACATGCTTAGTGAGATCTTTGTAGATGCGCCATCATTGTAATGGTTTTCCTTTTTCTAACTTCTACAGTATCCACAGTTGTAGCATTATTTGTACTCTTTTTGTACCCTTTTCCTCTATTATCCACTTAGTAGATAATTTAGTCCGGAGTATTGCATATGATGACAAAGATCCAGGAATATTGTACCAGTTATAACTATAATGGATCTTTGTGTAAATTTTTAATCTTTATATAAATCTTTGTGTAAATTTTTAATCTTTATGGTATTTTGTATCTATATCAAATATGGATAGATCACAAAAATGTAGTGACTTTTAATCTTGCGTGTGGGTATGAAGAATGAAGATTGTTGTTTGATTGAGTTTATGTTTTTTAGTGAAGTGGATGAATGAGATCTGAGAATGGTGATAGTGTTAATTTTAGAGAGAGAAGTAGAAATTTAGAGAGAGAAGCAGGAAAAGAGATAAAGAGAGGGTGGTGGTAGTGATGATATAACTTTTTGATTAAATACACCGTTCGTCCCTAAGATTGTACCACCTACATAATTAACCAAAACGATGAAATGACCATTTTGCCCTCATGTGCAAGGCACATGGGGGAAATAACAGACGTTGACCAACGGAAAATGAGTTAAAGGGACGCAATAAGCCTAAAAAAAACTTGAGGAGGGACGCACGGCGACGAAAATCCAAACTTTGGACTCCCTGTGATGTTTTTTGGAAAGTTTAGGGACCAACGGTGTATTTTTGTCTAAAATGTATGTATATATAGCCTATAGTGACACATGTATGTGTCATAAATAGTCTCAACCTATCCTGACACTATTAAGTGTCAGAAACTGTGTCACTATATACTTTTACCGCCTGGACTTTTAATGACACTTTTTATAAGTGAAGGTGAAGAAAAAAAAAATTTTAGTGACCTTTTTTTGATTGTTTCTGACACTTTTTGTGTGTCACTAATGGACTTTTTTTCTTGTAGTGACATTACCACAAATTTGAAATAATTGAATATAGTGCATGTTGTGTGTCATCGTTTTTGCATAATAAAATGCGGATATGTCAGAGAAGTACGTTATTAGTTCTTGTTATTTTTGGACCTACCAAGTTGTGGAACCACGGCAAGCATATTAGAGTGTTTTAGAGCAACTACGACTAGTGTTTTAAAACAAACTAGAGGGGTGTTTAGTATGCATGTTCAAAACATTCTCAATCCGATTATCTATTGGATAATATGACTATTTGGGGATACCTCATTTCGATTATTAATACGGAGTATTTCTCAAGGAAAACATTGTAGGGGTTAAAAGTGAATTGCATTAAGTATACTTATATATGTTGTTTAGAGCGCAATGAACTATTAGAAAGAAAAAACATATGCTGATTACAACATCATAAAAATAGACTAGTAAAACGAATATAATTTGCTATGAAAAAAGCTAAAAAGGATAAGGAACGTCTGTTAAATCAACAAAAGTAACCCCTAATGGAATATGTTCAAAGAGTGGCTGACGAATTTGTCAAAGGTTATGCACTTTTAAAAAGAAATCGGTGNTAATATATAAATAAACATCCCTTTGATCATAAAATGTATTAGGCATTTGTTTATTCATACCTTAAGTGATTTAGTTGGATAAAATGATATTTGTAACTAAATACTTGTTTACGTAGTAATTTTACGTTTAATGTTTTTACATTTTGTGATCATCAAAACATAGAGATATCAAAAAATATAAATAACGTTTTTATGCATTATTTATATCAACAAAATTAATTGGCAAGAGGTTTCTTTTCAAAATTGAGATATAAAAGTACAACATTACAACCGGGTGAAATGTGTGTACGATAATGAGAATGTGCGATGATTACAATATTATATAAGAAATGATCCAGAATGATGTTGTGAAGGGTGTTTTTGCCATATCTAAGAATAAAATAATAATACATCAGTAATTTGACATTGTTTGGTTTTACTTAGGTTGTTGAAGCAGATGTTGATGTCAAAACGATGAAGGATGATGAATCTAACCGAGATTGTCTTGACACAAAGATTATACATTATAAAACATGACTCTTTTCAAGAATAATGACACGTGTTTTATTCTTTAAGAAGCTAATAATTTTGGTTTTTGTCAACACTTTGAAGGATGGTAATGGAGATTGGTTGCGTCCGAGTGATGCTGATCCGAACAATCCATCAAGTTCTGTGGGTAAAAATGAAAGAGAGGTTCTTGCTGCCGAGTCTTCAACAAATACAAAACTTATGAAGCATAAAATTGAAAATCCTTGATGGGATCTACACTATTGGATGTTGCTTGGTTAATCAACCAAGTCATTGGTGTTCTATTTCTGTAGCATGGGGATGTTTGTCATTTTGGTTGTTATTTTGTTAAACTCGACGAAGAATTTATCTATTATATGATGGCTAAGCTTTGAGTTCCATTTTTAAGTTTTGTTAAGGATGAAAATCCTCAATGACATCTTTTCTTAAAAACTCAAGGTTTTGTACTAATTGAACTTCTAATTTGCCATTTTTTTTTCAGTGTTGCATACTTCTAAAGTTACATGTGGCTATCTGAAGTTACATGTGGTTATTTGCAATTCTATTTGGCCAGGTTTAAGAAACTTATAGTGAGGAGCACTTTTGTTGTGATTGTATTCTGCTCTTGACACTAAACTTTCAATGTTTTTATTGCCTATTGTGAAAATCATATTCACTAAACTCGAGATACTATTAAAGCTTATGTTCTTATATAGATATAGTGTTGATCAAACAAATGCTGGTTGTAAACTTGGTTCCATTCTGCGTTCAAGGTTACATGTGGGAAACATTTGAAATGTTGAGTTATAGTGAACATTTGGAAAGACAAAGAAGTTGTCTGTTATCTTTTAGCTTCAGGACATGACTTGAAACATCGTATATACCCTTTATTTGGGGTAATACATATATCATAATTAGAGTTTTATATTCATTATTTATAGAAATATCAGTTAAAATAAGATATATTTAGGCTGCTCGTGTGTTACACGGGTTTTAAACTAGAAACCTATTAAACTATTTACTCGTAATGACTATAAATTAAATATATAAGTATTGTATCAAGAATCACACAAAAACCACAAATTTACAAATATAATTATTTGACATTATAAATCGCCGTTGTGCGCGTGTCAAAAGAAGTGAAAAGTTGATAAGGGTAATAAAGTAATACTTAGTAGTAGCAAATAAATAAAAGATTCTTTGATAAAAACGCAAGCACTAAATAAAATTAGTAAAGATAAAAACCAAAGCAAACACTTTTCTTCCCCAACACAAACACACCTTCGGTTTCTTTCTTTCTTTCTTTCTTTCTAGGGTTTCATTTCAATCATCATCATCAACAACAATAAAAACCCTAATCTCAATTGGGTCTCCAGAAAAAATGGTTAACAAAGAAGAAGATCCAGTAGGATCATATTTCTTGGACTTATGGAAATCAAGACTATCAAAAGATGATGTTTTTAATGATGACAATGAAGAAACAGAGGAAGTGGGCCCCACTGAATTGGATACATTAAAGAGTTCTGGTGGTTTTTCGATAGTTTTGCCGGATAAGTTGTCTGTTAAGTATCCGAATGTGAATTTACATGGGCATGATGTTGGTGTTGTTCAGGCTAATAACCCTGCTCCTGTTAACTGTCTTGTTTACTATTTTGAGATCTTTGTTAAGAATGCTGGTGTTAAAGGCCATGTTTCTATTGGGTTCACTACTCAGGGTTTCAATTTGCGACGTCAACCGGGGTATCTTCTTTTTCGCCGTTAAATGAGTGTTCTTTTTTTGTGATTTAATGTTCGGGTTTTTGTTAACTAGGAAAAAAGATGGATTCTTGATTGTATGTAGTAAGAATTATTATGATGTGTTGCACGACGGTTTATGATGATCTTGGTATCATTCTTGGTGTATTTTGTATAATTTCTAGCGATCGGCGTTGTCATGGTTATTATGCACTAGAATATCATTTGTACATAATAATAACTTCAAACGGTAGTCATTACTTTGCTAAAAATGTAAATTGGGGAATTTTAGGTTTTTGTCAAGAACTTAATATTTGGGTATCAACTTTCTGGTTATGGTACCATACAAAAAGGGATGGGAGTACTCGATACATGTAACTTATAACTGTGGTGTTAAAATCTGTTTTATTGTTATAGTTACTCTGTTAAGAATTCTTATGCCAGTTAATGATCTTACTGATTAAAAAGTTAATTGAATATGTATATTACTAATTAGGAACTTGTTGATTATTTGCAACTAATAGCTGCTTTCTGTATTTTTGGCTACAAATTCCGCTTACCACACATCTTGGTTTAGCAAACTAGAAAATTGCGTCGTGGTCCATTTAAGGTCAAATATACGTAGGAACAATCAACAAAGTAGATTGAGACTGGTTTTAGAGACAATATACGGGAGTGTTGACGGAAGAAAAACAAATTCTTTTTGATGACATATAGTTTTGAAACTAGCGTAATGATCTCACTCAGTTATGGACAGCATATACTAGTTCTTGTTTTTCATTAGCCCCCTGATTGAATTTTAGATTTATTTTGCTATACATCAGGCTTGGGATTAGGGGATTATATTTGCCTTATGTTTGGCAAAGTTGCATTTTATTAACTAATAATTCGCTGTCTGTTTAGATGAGGAGATGAATTTATTGGTGAATATTCTTCTTTGTTGAAAACAGATGAGACTACTTTTATGTTATGAATCTGGTATTGTGTGACAGGTGGGACGCAAATAGTTTTGGATATCATGGGGATGATGGACTGATCTATCAAGGACAAGGAAAAGGAGATGCCTTTGGCCCAACTTATACCACTGGTGACACAGTCGGTGGTGGTATTAACTATGCTTCACAGCAGTTCTTTTTCACGTAAGATTGTTTCTATTTTCTATTCATTTCTTATGTTTGATTTACTGTGAATTGGAACAATAAATAATACAGTTTCTTTCAAAAAGTTTTACACGAATGTGTTTATAATCTCAGGAAAAACGGTCAAGTGGTTGGGTCAGTACCGATCAATGTGACAGGACGCTTATATCCTACAGTCGGTGTTCATAGTCAAAATGAGGAGTAAGTTTGTGGTTTCTTCCCAAGACTCGACTTTTAGAAAAATTCTTTTGCACTTCAGCCATATTATATATCTGAGATGTAATTTTTATTGAACCGTAATTTACATTGATCAGGTTGGTTACCACTTTATGGTATGCGTGTCATATAGATTTGTTCTAATTCTCAATTGTGATGAGACTCTGCTATTCAAATTGATGGTTTAGCTAAATGCCTAAATGTGTGGGGATTTCATTGGATTTGCTTTTTGTTCTGCCAAAGACAGCTCATTGGTTGCTCAAAATAAATGATATTCTTTTGTATGTATGTTGTTGCATTGCAGGGTGAGCGTTAACTTTGGGAAAGATCCATTTCTTTTCGACATTAAGGTAACACATGATATTCGTTATCTTTTACCCTTTTGTTGTTATGTTCATGTCCAGCACATATAGTTTATGATTTGTTAACTTATTGAGACTTCCGAATGCTTAGTGTGAGAAGTGCCTTAAGCAGCTTCTCTTCTTTATAGAAAAGTCGCATTCTATCTTGAGTTGCAATGTGCATGCACCCACATTCTACCTTATGGACTTTTGATGGTGCGAATGTTATTTCAGTTTGTGAGGTTGGTTTTTTTTTTTTTTTTTTTTTTTTTTTTTTTTTTTTTTTTTGGTAACCATGATTTCCGACCTTTTGGCCGACTAATTCACGGGGTTTGAACCCACCGCACTCAAACCAGGTAAAGCCCTCCCTTTTTAGGAGGTTGGCGTGGCCACTTAAGGTTGTTTGCACCTAGCAGGAATTGAACTTGAGACCTCACACATTTTAGAGTGTTAGTCACAAGCCCTTTTGCCACTAGGCCACCCTTAAGTGGTTTTGTGAGGTTGGTTTCAAATATCTTATTAATGTATAACAATTTGATCTGTGCTTGAGTCTGCATAAAAGTAACAACTTGCAAGTGAAGTGCAAATGTAGATCAAGACTTGTCTTGTTACCACCTTAACTCTATTTTCGAGGCATTTTACAAGACTCAGTAGGTTCCACCTTCACAGTTCACACTTAAATTGGAATAAAGATCAAAACATGACATATCTTTTGAGTCAAACTTGCGTTGTAAATTGGAACTTCCATCCAAGACATTGAATAGTACAACAATTTTTCGAATGCTACACACTCTGCAGTACACCTGTGTATATTATATGGTCAGTGATTGATATTAGTGTTATGACAATCTACCCCCAAGAATTTGTGCTCATTCATCAGGCCTCCTTTCTTTAACTACCTTATTTTCAGCTGTCAATGTCCTAAAATGGATGAGTTTTTGGAGATTCAACTATGTTATCTGGTATTGACTTAATTCAAGGCATTTACGGAGAAAAATAATTTGTAAGTGAAAGAAGAGTTGCAAATCAGAAATGATCAAATTAGTCTAGAGTAGACAAGATAGCCTTTTCTGCAAAAATATATAATACTGTATGTTTAATGTAAGTTAGCGGACCGCCATTGCCTGCACGAGATTTTATTTGTTTGACTAGAAATTATTCACTATATGGATCTTGTTGTTTGGTATTGGTTGAATTCCATGTCATTTTTCTGGCTTCAGTGGTATACTGGTATATCTGTATATGTTTTAGAATTCTGAATCATTTAGGGTGTATTTTGTCGGTGAAAAATATGCCATTTTTCCAGGATATTTTTCATTAGAAACTTAAAAAACTGAAAATCCGTTTAGTCACATTTTTGAGAAATTTTTCTGAAAGAATGAAAATTTTATTTTTTTAATTTTTAATTGGAATTTAGGAAACAGCTTTTTACTCTTTCTATATATTTCCTTCCATTTTTTTACATCCCCTTGCATTTTTCAATTTTCTAAAAAATATCATCTAAACGCGTTCTCTAAATTTTTATTGCACTTTCTAGGGATAAAAACCCTTCCCTGTTTCTAAAGAAATTGAAATAGAAAATTGAAGAAATTTTTCTGCAACTAAACACACCCTGAAAACATTACTCGCATCATAATGCAATGAATAGGTGAACTCTTGTTGGATCATGATGCTATAAGATTATTTAACGTTTATCTTCCAGTCCTTAATATGACACCTTGATGAGTAAGTTCAGAAGGTCAAAAACCAAAAGTATACGTTGGATGTATCATGCATAATAGTATAGTATAATACATAATACATGATAGATTGGTCAACTATATTTTCTTGCATTATTTATATAATGTGGCTGACATATGTTTTGCTGTTTCCTTTGTGAACAGGCGTATGAAGCATCACAAAGAGCAGAACATCAGAGGTTTATTGAACGATTATCCATCTCACCGACGGCCAGTTATGGGTGTGTATTGTACTATATTTTATTTCCATTGTTTTGAAATTTGGTGCATATGAGTTATTAAATTCGAACTTGTGTCACTTGGACCTATTCCAACCTCTATCTGCACAACATTATAGATTTTGCCCGTATTCTTTAAGTTAAATACATATGAAATATCTTCTGATATTTTTAGGCTTGATATAGAAGATTTCGTTCTAGAATATGTTTCTCATTTTGATATTGAAATATCTTCAAAAAGAAGCTATGGAATTCTCCGCTTTTAAAATATGATCAAATTATGATTTTTAGCTCATTATGAATAAAGGCAGTCATTGATCCTAATTCCTGAAAAGTTTGAGGGTGACTATCTCATATTCTTTTAAGGCTTTTTAGGTCTGGTGCTCTTCGCATAAGCGTTTTCATAATCTTTCCAAGTATTTAGTTGTGTTCATTTTCTTTGGTTCTTTGCATACGTTCTTGTTATGATTAATGACAATGGCCTATAAGTTTGTTATGTTTTTTTGCACATTTTTCCCTTTGATTCTTTTACACAATTTTTATTTTCATGTTTCATAGTTTGTATCTCTATTTTGATCATGCTGAAATGGTCCTTTAATTTATTTTGGCTGTATCAGAATTGTTCGTTCCTACCTACAGCATTATGGTTATGAGGAAACTCTGGGTGTCTTTGATGAGGCTACCCTAACGTCAGTGCCTCCTATTACTGGTTTTTCTGATAATGGCTTCAATGAGCATAACCATTATGCGTTACACCACAGAAAAATTCTTCGACAGGTATGATATGTCATTGCATAGACAAAAACATATATATGCATTTCAACATTTCAAATTTGGATCCCATTTAAATTTGCCAGGGTATCATTCCCTGATAACCCAAAGAATTTGGATCCCATTTACTTGATCTGCTTTCGGGTCCCATTTGGATCCACTTGACGTGAGAACTCTTAAGTTGGTGCAAAGGACTAACATTTTAGATTTTCATTGCTCATTTTTTCCAAAATGAGAAATCTATCTAGTGGCAGCAACCGTTTGTAGCAGATAAGTTGGGCAGGGTATCAGTGAGCCTAAATGAAATTATAAATGCAAACAATAAATAAAAACAGAGGCTAGAATGACATTTGTGATACAGCTAAATACTTGATACATATACCCTAAGGTTTATATACCAAATTGTGACATATGTTTCTTATTGATACCCTGTTCTGAGGCAACGTCTGTGAACAGTTTTAAAGGATCAGAAATATATTTTTGTAGTATTTACATTGCTTTCCGATACCTTCTAATAGCTGTATCCGATTGCTTTTATTTCATGTGTGATGGTGCTCTCTTCATTAAAAATTGTTGTAGCATGTTTATTATAAGCTGCTTGTTAATTTGCAACATTTGACTTATCTATTACGGTTTTCCTTTTGAAGCAAATCAAGGACGGTCAAATTGATGATGCATTTGCTAAGCTACGTGAGTGGTATCCTGTAATTGTTCAGGTAAAGTGTCTAATGCATTAGATATTGCTGTTACTATTTGAGCAGCCCTTACCCAGAATTCCTTTTGTAGTAAACAAAACAATGGGCTTTTGACATTTTCTGTTAGACTTTCTTCAACAATTTTACGAAATATGAAAGTGTCAGTGCAATGTTGCAGATTTTTTTTGTGTAAAAGAAAAAAATGCATTTATCACCTTGAGTTGGCCATATATGCTTTCATATGCAGCTCAGTTGACAAGTGTGCCTTACGTGAAAAATATGTTTCCATAAATCAAAATGCAGCTCCTTTATGTCGAGTGCAAGTTTGGAGCAGCCCTCAAGCTGTATCCATTTTTTCGATATAAGTTTAGGTTACAGATATACTCTATTGGCTCTCTTGTCCTTTCCATGTGTGATGCTACGCTGTATATTATTATTTGATTTTCTACTGATTATTTTTGAAATTCCTTTTTCCCTGCAGGATGATACCTCAGTCATTTGTTTTATGCTACACTGTCAAAAGTTCATCGAACTAGTTCGGGTAAATGATATTTCTTTTCTGACATTCTGTGATTATTAAGGCTTATGATTATTTTAACCAACATAAAACTATGGATATGATACTATTGTCATTTTAAACCATTATTAATGACACAAACTGGTTTTGGGTGGTTCAGGAATTCTAGTTTTTCTTTTTCAGTTAGTGTATTGTGAAGCATTATTCTGTTTTTGATTGGTCATTCTCTATACTTTACAATAGTGGATATATGAAAATAGGGAGTACTAATGTACAATTTATCTTTCTGTTGGTCTATTATTTGTTTTCCAGGTTGGAAGTCTGGAGGAAGCTGTGTGTTATGGGAAGGCTCATTTTGAAAAATTCTATAGCTTGAAAGACTATGAAGATCTTGTTAAGGTTAATCTTCTAACTAAAAATCAGGAATAGAAGCAAAAACTAGTCATCTCTAACTTGCATGATTCACTTGGCTGATATATAAAAACAAGGCCTACGCCGCCTATTTTGACAAAGTTCTTGGCTAGGGCGATTCCTTTAGAAGTTATAATGTATCTATCTGAGAATGGGTCAATTTGGATTAATAGGTCAGATGGGTAGGATTGAAACACTTTAGCCAAAAAAGGAAATGGGTTAGAAGTCACCCAGGGTATACTCAAGTGTGTAGAACCTCTTACAAAGTTACAAATTTATATCATTGCCCTAATTGTCAGTGGCGGAACTTGAGCATTATTGTTAGGAGCATTATTGTTAGGAGAGCCGCAACACAAACCTTTTATGTATAATTTCAAAGAGTTAAATCTAAAAGAAAGACGAGAAGCATATATATGACCCTTACAACTCAACTGGACAACATTCAAGATATTCAAAACTATAGATTATAGATGTTAATTAAGGACAGTAAGACTATCCATAACTAGATTTCACCCAAAAATCCAGCTTAAATAACTAATAACAGGGTAATCAATGGAGCTATAGAAGACAACCATATTTCTATTATACAATTTTGTAAACATGGAATTGGATTATACGAAGTTATGAACTGTCCGTAGCATCAAAACAATTTTGTCAAATAAATATGGTATTAAAACTTTACAAATTAACCTTAAGCTTTTACATCTTTTATATTATAAACCTGGAGTTTGGGGGGGCCAGCCCTGCCTTAACATAGTTCCGGCCTTGCTAATTGTGATATATGAAATCGTAAAGAAAACAAGCAGAAAATGTTGGGCTGGTCAACTCAAGGTTGTCTTTTTCGACCCATTACCATTAATCCTCCCGCTGGATGACAATAAACTGGCTGTTCATAGCAACTACCTTTGTCAAGTTTGACCCATTTGTTTCTTATGCATGCTGAAAGTTTACGAAAGTGTATTCTGTATGTGCATAAAACCTCCAAAATCATTTAACTCAAAAGTATGTATGTGCATAAACTATGTGATGAACAATAGTTTTGCTGCCTTTTGAGATTTGAATTGTTTGTGTGTGATGTGTAGGACTGTGCTGCGTTGTTGGCATACCTAGAGCCAAAGAAATCACCAGTTGGATATCTACTGGAGGACACACAGAGAGAAAACGTGGCGGATGCTGTGAACGCGATGATATTATCTACAAATCCAGCGCTGAAAGACCAAAGAAGCTGCTTGCATTCTTATCTGGAGAGACTACTGAAGCAGCTATCTGCTTGTTTCTTAGAGAAAAGGTTACTTAATGGAAATCAAGGGGAAGCTTTCCATCTGAGGAGAGTACTTCTTTCAAAAAGCACTTAGTTGTTTTAAGCATCAAATTATTTGATTCCCTCACCCGCTGTTGATATCCCTTCTTGACATTTTCTGCTTTTTTGTTGCCGTTGTAAAACTAAACCATAGTAGTAGTAGTACATGAACATTTTTTGATTGTTCACTGTTTCAAGCAAATTTAGTCTTTACTGAAAACACCTTTTTTTCACAACACCCCACTTGTTTATTTCATGATATGCCTTCTAAACACATATTAATTCATGTTAAATCAGTTCTGATATTTCATACTTTGTAATCGCCACTCGTTCAGATTGTATACTCATATGATGCGTGACAGACTCGTGCCATCATGGCCGTATTTTTACCGACTAAAATCTGGAAAAGGTTTCATTTTGTTGTCTTTTTGGGCCCCACTTCACCTAAACTCAAATCCAAACATCTTATTTTACTTTTTTTACTTGTATCCACTCATCCAAATGCCTCTTCTTCGACCTCAATCACTACCACGCCGCCACCACCCTGCCACTGCCCAACACGCACCCCCGCTGCAAAGAAAATGGTTGTAGGTTGTCTTGGTGGTAGCAGGAGGTCGTTTTAAGCATAGTCTTAAAGATAGTGGATCATTTAAACAGTGTCATTTTACCTTTAAATACTGATTAAAGCTTAAACGGTCCAAAGCAAACCTTAAGCGGCATGGTTTCGGACTGTGTTTTAACTCTACGATATTGTATTGCCCGCAAAATAAAGCCGACTTTTGTAAGAACCATTTTTTGTCACAGAAAAAATACAAATGATTAGCTGACCAAATCATCATATCCCGTAAAGAATTAAACACTTTAGCTTAGTCTCGTATTATATAAAAGCATAATTAAATCAACCCAAAAAATGCATAACCACAACATGCAACAACTGCATTTAACTTAGATCTATAAAAGTCTCGAAAATTACAACATGCAACAACCTTAACTTAAGAATCAACACTGAACATAAACCCTAACACCACTAACTACACTTTTGGCCAAGTATTATGATTCATCATGCATAATTAGGTATTTTACTCATCATTCCCACCAAAACCTCTAAAACAATTCAAACTTAAAATGGCTAAACTACAAAAGCATAGAACAATTACAACATGCAACAACTTTAGCTTTTAAATCAACATTGAACACAAACCATGGTGTCAGGCATGTCATATGTTTTACTCATCATTTCGACCTCCCCAAAACAATTCCAACTTTAAACGGCTAAATTAAAAAACCACAATTTTCAAAAACATCAGCAACGAATCAAGTAAATAAGTAAAAAGCTATCACTTACATGCAACAAACAATTTTCGTTTTAATTTTCTTGCTCCAGAACTAATAGTTTGTGTGTGCGTGCCTCGATGTTTGTTTTTGTATGTGTTCTATTTTTCTCGCTAGAGGTTTTTTTCTTTTTTTTTTTTTTTTTTTTTTTTTTTTTTTTTTTTTTTTTTTTATCCAAAAACACAACTTGCTTAGTTTAGTAACACATTAAACGTCAAAAGCCATCCCTAAACGACTTCGTTTCATCCTTAAATGACGTCGTTTTGCCCAAACACAGTCTTAAAAGGTCCAAGCCAAGCCTTAAATGGCATCGTTTTTGCAAGACCAAAACGCGATTGGTTTCTTCTCTATTGTATAAAAGGGTAATGAAATACATAATAATAATTTGATCCACCAACTTTCTTCTCTCATTCAATTCATACCCATATTTNTTTTTAATTTTGTAATCCAACAACACAACGTCGCTTAGTTTAGTAACACATTAAACGTCAAAAGCCATCCCTAAACGACTTCGTTTCATCCTTAAATGACGTCGTTTTGCCCAAACACAGTCTTAAAAGGTCCAAGCCAAGCCTTAAATGGCATCGTTTTTGCAAGACCAAAACGCGATTGGTTTCTTCTCTATTGTATAAAAGGGTAATGAAATACATAATAATAATTTGATCCACCAACTTTCTTCTCTCATTCAATTCATACCCATATTTGCACACAAAAAAATAAATATGTACACACAAAATGACGCTACTATACTCTGTAGCCGCTATGCATAAATAATCGTCTAATAACTTCTAAAGTATATTGCCAAGTGAATGCATAGACTTATAAAAAAAATGAAATACCATTAGACGGTTTTTTCTAAATAAAAAGATGTCAAAAATGGTCTAACAATATCCTTAAGACCACTTGTAGAAACGACCATTGAGTTCGGTCGGTCGCTCATTTCATACGCGTCCCCCTGCATAGCACAAACCAAACGTGTCCCCTCCCTTTTTCTTTTATTTTTGAAAGGTCGGGTCGCCTGGTCGACTGAGTGAATTGAATATGTTTGTGTGTGAGTGTTTTTTTAATTTATTTTTGAGGGTATGTTTTTTGTTGTGACCAAAGTCGTTTTATAACGAGAATTTGATCATGTGTTTGGTCACTTGGTACAAGAGAAAGAAGCTGAGTTGACGCTAAAGTGACAGATCAGTTCGGTGACTTGGCCACATCCGTGGTCACTATTTACTACTCCCTCCATCTCATATTTATTGTCTATATTTCCTTTTATAGATGTCTCAAATTAACTGTCCGCTTTCCATTTTTAGTAAGAAAAAGAGAATTTAGTGGACGAATATTCTATTTGAGTGGTTGAGAATTATAGTGGTCCCACTTTTATAAAACTTTTTAATTCTTGTCTCCTGACAATAATTTTGAGACTCCCTAATTTTGAGACGGAGGGAGTAGTATTCTAATGGGCTTTGACTTGACTCAATAAAGAGACCACAAACTTTTAGAGTCCATTTTAGGGAATACAGGCCCATAGGTTAAAATTGTGCCCTAGCAACCATCATCTTCTGGCCTCATTTCGTATATATACCGGCCACACATTAACCCTAATTCAAACCTATCTCAAATCTTTCAGCCTCCATAGTTACAGTCTTTTTTATTCTTGTATCTTTTGGTTTATATTCTGAGTTTGTATAAATCTTTTTTATTTATGCCTGTGATGGGTATTAAATATACTTTGAGTATTTACACTATGAAATCAACCTAAAATCTGAGGCATAAATTCTTGGTTTTTGGATGGTGGGTTTCACTTTTTNTTATTTGTTTTTTTTAATATTGCAAATGATGATAACAAGACAGGGACATCAGAAGTCCAAATTTATTTTGGATTATTAATGTTCGACTAAGTCTAGATGGGAATCTCTTTGATGCAATTCTTATAAAATTTTTTATACTTTGTTGTTTTTTTTTTATGGTTATTGCCCATGATGGTTTATAAATATACTTTGAGTTAACACTCTGAAAACAACCTAATTCTGAGGCAATTTTTTCCACAGTAAGATTTTTTTTTAATGATTTACAAAGTAAATTTATTTACTTTGTTGCAAGCGATGATAGATTTCTCTGTAGGAATCTCATTGATGCTAATATGACTTCTTTTTCTTATTTTTAAAGTACTTGGTTTGCCAATGATGCATTTATTTGCACGTATTATCAGAAACAAATATATAATGTTGATATGCAATTTATATTGTCACTACCTCTGAGGCAAACCATTGTTTAATTTGTTAAGAGTTCTTATGGTGGAGCATGTTTATTTCATTAACCGAGTGTTTTTGTGTGTTTTTTGATGTAAATTTCATATTGTTTGGACTAGACATCTTGATTAATTTTTTCATTAAGTCATGTAAATTAACAGATGACTTAATGCAGATGTTAACACAGTTTTATTACTTAATATTTTCAGTCATCATTCTCTATTAAGTCACAAACAAACAGTTTTCATATGACTTAATTAATTCAGTTTTTTTGATATTAAGTCAATTAAGTCGAAATCAAACACCCCCTTAGTGAATTTGGATAATGAGGAAGAAGTTGAATTCTTGATTGTTTTATGTGTGTGTTTATAGAATTTGTATGTTATACTGTATCTGCTAAGAATTGTTATGATGTGTTGCAAGAGGGATAGGATAATGATGATCTTGGTGAATTGGAGGGTTATTGGATCTCTGAGAATGGGCTTGCGATATAGTCTTCCACTAAGTTTTTGGTTTTTATAAAATTTTGAACTGGAAGGATTCATTTAAGGTGAATGTTGTCAAGAACTTGGAGTATGATTGACATGGTGAATTGGTGATAGTGTCATATAGTTAGGGTCGGTGGTCTAGGCATTGTTTTAGTCGGCTATTGGTACATGTCTATAAATACCAATAGCATTATGCATGTTATTTATTCCATTATTCAGCAGAAAGTCGACCCAAGAGACAATTTTATTGATCTTATAATATAAGAGTCAATAAATCTGTTTTCTTTTAATTATAGGTGGCAATTTGTGTCCAAAATCAAAAAAATGGGCTAAATGGACAAATTTTTAAAAGATTTGGGTACATTTGGACCCCCCCCCCCCTTTTTTTTTAAATGGGCATATATTACCCATTTAGAAGTTAAATGGGTATAATGGACACATGTTTTTCTCTCAATTGGAGAACATTAAATTGATATAGTATATTTTGTTACTTAAAAATAAATGAGGTGTTACGTTTGAAGATTTTTTTTTGGTTGTTTTAGGTTTTTTTTAAAGCGATTCGTATAATATGCGTCCGTTTGGCCCGCGCCCGTTTAGCCCATTGCCCGTACCCGCCCGGCCCGCCCGTAATTTCCCTAGCTACATATCATTTGAAAAAAAAAACGGCTGCAGGATCAATGATGATGGATCTAATCCCAGGTCTTAAACATGATATTGGTGTTGAGTGCTTAATTCGAGCTCCCTTGAGGGAGATTCTTGGTTTGAAATCAGTTTGCAAAGATTGGAAAACTGAGTTGGAGCTGCCCGAGTTTTATCGTGCCCGCAAGGCTGCAAAGAAAGCTCAATCTCTGGTCATTCTCGCTCAGAGTCTGTGGTATATATGTGGGTACAACAATTATGATGATCCCCCGTCTTGTTGCTCTTGAGCCTGAAACCGGTTGCTGGTGTTGCCTCCTATACCTTGAAGCTGGATTTCCTGGCACGTCTGAGATGGTTGCTTCTGGGTGGGATCTGGTTGTTATGGGTGGAAGAGGCAGGAGCGACGAATACTTTGATTCGGTTCTTGTTTTTAATTTTCTATCGTACAAGTGGCGTCGTGGGCATAGATGGTTATTTGCTTGTGCTGCCGATGGTTATGGAACAATATATGTTGCTGGTGGGTATGACGTCAATGAGAATTCGCTTAATTAAGCATGGCATATCATGTGTCAACATGACACCAGTGGCGGCGATTAGCATGTGCAAGTGGTGCAACCGCACCGGACCCCCCTTTGTAAGGGACCCCCCACTTTAGTATACATGCATTAATATTTATAGTTTTATGTATAAACGTTTTGAATTTTTAGTTTTTTGTTAAATATTATCAAAGTTGAACCGGGCCACATACAAAAAATAAAAGACAAACTTTGGGCGGCCTCGTTTGTGATTTTGCACCGGGCCCCCCAAATCGATGGGACAGCCCTGCATGACACCACGAAAGCGGTTTCTGCAAAGGTTTGTTTCACCTTGGCAAGTTCCACGTCATCAACGGATATGCATGCGATATGCAGGACTACCACCAGAGCCTCGAAATTTTTGTTACGTTGTCAAGACAGTGGCTACTGCTGAGAAACGACAATGATGAAGATAAGATTATTAAATCTCCGACATATTGTGTCCAATGTACTAATTGTAAACTGTATACATGCTCTGCAGCTTCTGCTAATGACCTCGTAGCAGGGACGGAGCTTTAACACATATTTTGGGGGGGCTGAAATCACATCAAACTTAAGAGTAGCTTTTATAACAAAACGTTCACAATTTACAATTATATTACTTATTTGATGACATAAAACTAGTAAATTAGTAGTCACCGTTGTTATACGATTATAGCAAATGATGGCCAGTTTAAAGATTAGAAGATCACTAACGCAAATCTATTAAAGACACAAATTATGTTTCCACAAGTGTGAGAATCAACAATCAATGTTAATTTTTAGCTTATATAATCACGATTAGCACACCTGTTTAAATTCAAAAGTTGAACGAATGAACTAAAATCATTTATAGATAGAGCTGCAATGAAAAGATACACCTGCTTGACTATTTTGATGGAATTGTATTACTGTTTATTTGAATTTTTTTCTTTTCTTTAAAGTATGCAAATACACCGAATGTGAAGCAACTAAATAGGAAGTAGTTATTTCCTTCCTATTTTCTAGGGAGGGCTACAAGTAAAGTTTTCCTTTATACCTAAAAGATCGAACAAAACTGCTCTAACTACCCGAATTTTTTGGGGGGGCATGACCCTCCCCTGCCCTCATAAAGCTCCGTCCATGCCTCGTAGTATTAGACGATGATGGCAATTGGAAATTCGTTACAAGACTCCCAGCTGCTGTGGCAAACAGACCATACATAACCCCATTCCGTGGACATCTATTGTTGACTAGTAAACCAGACTACGACAATCCCCATGACGCTTACATATTGGATCTTAAAGAGACCTTATTTGGACAAGACTTGACGTACCGTTGGAGTACTCCAGCCATGTTCGTTACGGTTGTAGTTTTACCATCTAGTATTATTGAAACTACCCATCAGTATTTTGTTATCATTAACACTAGTTATAATACACGTGTTTGACATACATTTTTTATGTGTTTATACCTTATTAGTTCGTTGGTCGGTTTGGTTAGTTGGATGAGTTTGTTATCTCGTTATAGTTGTTTACTTCGGGATTGATTTTGATTAGTTCTTCAGTTTGATTTATGTTCTGGTTTTGATATGGTTCGACTGTTACAATAACGTTACAATTTTCATTTTACGCCACAACACAATTCAATACATAACAAAAGTAATAAGGTGTCAAGTTGCTACATTGCCGTTGGTAATTTCTTCAATGGAAATTATAGTATATATTAATTCTCAAAAAATACGACGCCGTTTATGGCTACTATTCTTTTGCCGCGAGTTTTTTTTCCCGCCAAAACCACAGCCCAAGTTCTTTTGGCCCGGCAGCCCGTATATCTTGGCCCACTCTTTCTTCTCCGACCCAATTTCGTGTTATAGATATTCCTGAAGGTTCTTGATCTTCCCATTGTGATAAAAAAAAAACAAAAAACAAAAAAAGAAACGTTGCATCCTCTGAACTGCTCCATGTGACGATGGTGTTGGGTTACCATCAACGCACACAGGCACACCTGCAATTCAGATGTTTGTTGCTTTTGGTTGCCGCTTATGCTTGATTCATCTTCGGTTGAAGTTAATCAAAAAACAAGAACAAGGGTTTCAATTTTGGGCCTTTTTTTTCTGCCGGATTTCAATAAAAAAGGAAGAGTTAGGGTTTCAATTGGGTGAAATAAAAAAAAAGGTATGTATTGAAAGATTAAAACTTTTAATTATAGATAAATTTGTGAAAGTATGTTCTCTGGTTATCGTTGGAGTTTCTTGATATTTTTGTGTCGATTATTGATATGATTTGTGGGTTTTTGATGATTTCTGAAAAAAAAAAAAAAAAAAAAAAAAAAAAAAAAAAAAAAAAAAAAAAAAAAAAAACATGAACTAAAGGTTTAGTTATGATTTTGGGATTGAGTTTTGTTATTAATATCTTTGGTGGATTTGAGGCCTACCATGTGTTTGATGAATTGCTTGACAAAATTTATTTATGAATCAGACACTATACATATGCCTACCACTGCTTAGATTTAGGGTCCGAATTTATTTGCATTTAACATCGTTTGGGTGGGGTTTAGTTGGTATACTTTAATTTGGGGTTAAGGTATCTGAAAAAAAGTTTTCGATTTTTAAGATTTTCAGAAAGCTCATAAGATTACCTTTGTCGGCTTATGAGGTTGCTTACTTGAGCGTATGAGTTATTCATAAGATATGAGTTTGAGATAATGAGTGTTGATTGCAGCTTATTGTCAAGGGAACAAAGAGAAGAAAGTGGTTGCAACTCAAGCAGTAGCGGTTGTTGTAAATGCGGTTGTTGAGGTTGCTAGGCTATCAACATTTGCCGCTTACTATCCAGTTGTAGCTGTCGGTCGTTTTTTCTTAACAGGGCTGATGTTGGGCCATAAAAGGTATACACACTTGGATTCTTTATTATGAAGTATGTTCACATCGTTTTCAGCTTTTTTAAGTCGAGCTTTAAAAAAGTGAGCTTAAATTTGGTCGAACAATACTTTTGTTGGTGATGATTCATGGAACTGATGTTATCACTATTCACCAGGGTTTCGTGTGCGTTTATTAGTTATTACTTATTATAAAAACAAAACGGATCTCAACAAGCCGTGCTTTTGGACGACCTCATGTTGCAACCAACGTCCACTCAAGTAAGGATATTTTGTTTTGCTTTTCCATTTCGTCCTTCAGTTGGAATGACTCTACCTGCAACTAGCACGCAAAAAGACTCGCTAACTGTACTTTAAATCCATTATTTGCAGGCAAAGTAGTTTCAGAATTGACTGTTGGTGCCTCTTTAGACACACACACTACTGACACAGTAAGAAAATGTCTACAAAACATTCAATTGTGATGACTAAGTTTATCAATTAACTGTTCGGACGTTGTAAAAATTGCAGACATTCAAGGGCTCATTGGTTTCCGCTTGACGACATAGGAGAGAAGCATAGAAATCGAATGCATGCCACATGTTCATATCCATTACACTAAAAGAAGGTAAAAGGTTCCTGTTATTAAAATTTTTGTTGATTAACTATCATGTTTTTAAAACTTAGTTTGCCAATGAAAAAGTACAGTAAAAGGTCCTAAAACAACCTCATAAGCCGGTTAAATAAGCTGATCCAAACACCCCCTTAGATATCAAGTGTGCATTTTGGATCCCTTTTATGACAGTGGTTGTTCTTCATTTGAATGCAGGTCTTAGGTGAATCAAAAATCAATGTGACCAACAGCAGTTCAACTGTTTAGCCGACCCATTTCAGTTCCTGCAATTTCAAGTAATTTGATTCTTTATGCGAAAATTAACTGTCCGAACCTCAGTAAGCCGAAAAGCCCGTTAAATAAGCTAACCCAAACACTTCAGTTACGGATCTGAGCCTAATTAATTATTCATCACCATACGTGCTTGACCGATACAAAGGATTTAGTTAAGATCAGCTTTTTAGATACATGGCCTCCTTTTTCTGATAAACGGAACAGATCTTTTTTCGACTTCAAGGTATGCCCATGTTATTTTTTAGACTTTTATTCAATATAAACAAATGAAAATATTGTTGCTAATATTAATATTGGATTTTTTTGATTTTATGTAGTGACCAAACTATGACACTTCCGATGAACGCTGAGAACTCAAAAGGCTGCAGCCTTTGCTGAAAAATAGCATAAAATACAAAGGTAGCAGAGGTGGTGATACTTGGTGATGTGCCTCATGCTTGCAAACACAGGTGGTGATATATCGTCAATATATGTCGTATATGCCATTTACAAGGTATAATCTTTTTTCCTGTGAGGATTGATACAACATAACATAAACTTAGATGATTTGAATAGTGGCGAAGCCATATTTGTTTTGTTTGGTCTTAATGGCTCAAGCAACAGATAAAATACCCATACAACTCTTCAAAGTGTATTTTTTGAGCCCCAACTGTCATTAGTGCACTGATCCAGCTAGCCATACATAATCTGTTTCAATCATGTGGTTGATATCAAGTTTGCATTAGATAAATCTGGAACTGATTATTCACAACTTTAAGAGCAATGCCAAACACCCCTTCTAATCTGTTGAGATACAATCCTTCAGGCACTCATTTATGCCAACGAGACTTTCATATTCAGCAACCTTATTGCATACTATATTGTATAGCGCAAAGCCAAACACCCCGTCTGAGATCTGGTAAGTGATTCTTAAAATGATCATTACATTAGCAAGTTAACGGTCCACTCCCATTAGCTACGGATTTGGGTAGATATGCATTCTTAATTTGTTAGTAATATTTTGTACCTACTGTTATTGCAATCAGGTCTAGCTGCTCTTAATTTGTTAGTAATATTTTGTACCTACTGTTAGTAATATTTTGTACCTACCTTTTTATTTGGTGCTTCTATTTGTTCCAGGTATGCTCATTTACACACTCACTTCAACCTATTGCTTTCAGTTTGCTCTAATGTGATATAGTAAGTCCATGTTTCTCTTAATTCTTATGGCTGTTAAACTTCCATTACCAACGTTCCAGTTATGACCCTTTTTTAATGGGTCGATTTGGTTTGCTTTTTCTAAAAAAAATCTCAAACGGGCCAACAAAAAAGATACAGCTACAAGTGGAATAGGTCAAATTGGCTGTCTAATGCCAACTATATTAATACAGAGCATTTTTTTTTTATTTTATTTTTTTTTTTGGTTCAGGATAGTTTGGATGAAAAACGCGTCGTTTTGTTTCATCTTATGGAATAATCGAGGATGGAGCAACCAGGTCAGCCATTATGCAAAATATTGGATTTCGAATAGTGAATTCTGATAGCTCAAAAAGGTACCCTTCGTAGGTGCAAATAAGTATGCTTTGTGTTCTAATTTTAGTATAAAGGCCCTGAGATTTATACTAGACTAAATTCTTTATAACTTATCCAAATAAAATGTCGTCGCAAACTCCCCCTTAATGTATAGTTGCGTCATGTAGTCATACCATTTTACAAAGTCACTGTCATAGCATGTTTAGAGTTAGGAGAATGTAAATTTGTATTTCTTTTGATAATGTATATAGTTGCGGGTGTTGTTCACATTTTAAATCCTCAACCTGTACTTATGAGTGCATTTGAATAAAATAAAATTATAAACTACTTATGAAACCTTGCTGTTTGCCATTTTGCAGATCCTGATGCCTCAGTGGTAGATCTAATTCAGTTTATAAATATCGCTAAGATAGCAGAAGACAAAAGATATTTCAATATAGATTGTCTTTTCCATCAACCGTAGATCTAGGAAGCTCTCTTGGATATGGGTCAAAATGTTTATTGTTCACGACGGCAGTGGGTTGGAAGTTTTGCAGGACATTTGTGTAGCTTTAAATTACTGCTCATTTGTAAGTTAATAATTTTAATGTTTGACATTCGAATTTTCATTTAGTGAAAATGAATGGGCCACTTAATAGTTCGAAATGGCCATATATTGCTTACTTCATAAAGGCTTTATTTATGCAAAATCACCTCGGCCGAAAGCATGCCCGCCCGCAACGCGGCGGACCACTGCCATTCTCGTAACTGCAAATAATTAAAACAATAAATAAAATAGTACCTAAATTAAAAATATAATGAAACAAATACTAGTAACTTTGTGACATTGGAATCAATATACTACTTTAAGAAGGAAAAAAAATGTTATGGATAATTATTAGTGATGTCCATATAGCCCATATGAGGCCCACGGCCCAGTTAGATATTAGGGTTTTTACCTATTGTTTATCTTATATATACCCTATGTATCTCAGACATTATAGATCAATGAAAAAGATACTTTTATTCCTTCAATTCTTGTTTATAACACGTTATCAGCACGCTTTTATAGTGACATCATCGTTGAGATAAGTTTTTCTCTTTTACTTTGATTAATTTTTGATGACGTATATCTCTATGCTTTTGGTTTTGTTTTTTTCTTCTTTTTTTTTTCCTACTCTCGATTGACTGTGATATAATAACTTGTATGTTTAAAGAAGTACTTAAGTTGGTTACCCATTATTAAAATACTAATAAAGACTTGATTTCTTAAAATCTTGGAAAAGATAAAATGGAGTATAAAAATATTTTCTTGTTTGATAATGTTATATCGCTAACAAGATAATATATGTGAAATCTATAAAATTGCTCACGTACATGAGTTTGATTGGAGATATATAAGTTACATTGATATAATGTATTACATTTTTCATATTATTTGACTTTTGCATAAAATAAGGTGCCAATCGAAGCACATGTGATCATAAACAAGAGTTTATGAGCCAAGATTAATTTATTGAGTGGCATGACCGGTTGGACCATCCCGTGTCAATGAAGATGCGAAATATATAGAAAATAGTTATTTTCTTTCATAAAAGATTTGATTGTTCTAAATGGAAGTTAATTGTTCATATATCACCATTATATTAAAGTGATGACTTTGTCCTATAATGTTTTCGAAAGATATAAAGGGGATGTATTCAGGCCTATACATCCGCCATGTGGATCATTTTGAGTTTTAAAATCGATGCATCGTCAAAATGATCATCAAAGACACAACTTAAGGTTAGCGTGATTAATGGCTCGGCTTATAAAATGCGGGCATGATTTTCCAGATTGTATCTTTGGAATTGGTGGTGAATACTTCCATATGTTGGGCGATTATTGGAATAAGTGTTGAACATAAAAGTAGCTCATGTTCATACGCGAATTGCTTTTGTTGAAACGTTTATAAAACGTCTTCAGTTGATTGCAAAGCCAATAATATTACGAGAACAAAAGTCTTAGTTTATGGGGCATGTTATAAAATATGAATTCGCATCTTGCCAGCAATTTATAATGAATCCTCCCTGTTAGAATGGTTTTGGTCACGAACCATATGTTGCCCATATAAGAATTTTGTAAATGTGTGGTATATATTTCTTGTAAATCCACTACAACGCACAATAATGGGATGTTGAAATGGGTAATTCATTCAGGGGAGAGAATGAGCAGCGAAGGATATGGAATGAATTATGATATAAATGTTGATCCTCACATTAATAAAAAATAAACTTAAAGTTGAAGGGACAGATAACATTCCAGATCTAGTAAATGTCAGACATGTTTAGTGACCTAAAGAAAGTAACTAGATCATATTACGCTGCTATTGCTCCAGTTATAATGTATGTCCCAGCATGAAAATAAATGATTGGTAGTGAGTCTATGGCATGGCTGCAGCATGATAGACTAATCGATTCCAAGTAAAAGTCCTCGAATGAATAAATGAAATGGAGCAAGAAAATCAAGATGGTCAAATCGAGGTAATAAAGACCCCGTGGTCTCTTAAAGAGACACTAGACATGAACGTTCTTGAAAAACCCTGGGTACGTGTAAAACTATGAAATCTCAGTAAATGATGAGTATATTGCAATGTCTAGTAAAGTATGGAATCGAAAAAAAGTAAATGAATCGACGTCGATGGAGATATTGTATAAAATAATATGCATGATAATGGTTATGTAAATAAATAAGATAGCGCTATAATCATGGTGAGGATCATGGAAGAATACCTGCAGGAAGTGTAGATGTATCAATGAATGGCCAAAAGATGTAAAGACGCAAAGATGAAATGAAAGAATAAAGTCTCTTGTGAAGAGACATGGTTACTGGGACTTGAAGTCCGTATATATGAATGTGTAAAATTATTGGATATGCATTGATCTTTATGAGAAAGTGAAATTAAAGTATCAAAATTTTCGTATATAAGGCATAACTAATGGCACATGATACTTTTGTAAAGACATGTAAATGATTATAAGGAGATATGTTCTCATGTGGTGGATCCAATAATGTATATAATATTTATAAGTCTGGCAATATAATAAGTAATTGATATGCGTCTAAAAGTTAATGAATATAGCTCATGTGTTATTGATTATAGCATATAAAATGCATGGAGCATGCTAGTGATATTTAGAGCATATAAGAAAAGTTCTCGAGAAACTACTTGATTGTATTGAATTAATCATGTGTTTGGAAAATATGTTATAATCGCCTTAATGTATAGTATTGTGCCAAATAAAGAATTTTGTTAGCCTATAAAACTTTATAAAGAGATCTAGATGTGAGTTTCATACAATTTGATTTTATGATTGTAAAGGCGATTGAATGCATAGAAGTTGAATTTGAAACAAAAAGACAGAGCTTGTCTTAGCTTATGAATTGAACATCTTAAAGATGTAATCATTATGCATCATGAAAGCTAAAGAAAGATGCTACATATCTTTATACGGATAAATGACGCTCATGTTTATGAGGTCACATGATGAAGAAAGACCCCTTGATTTTCTAAAGATGATGATCACAGATTTAAAAGTGTCATACTAAAATGTGTATGAAACATTTATGATTCTCCCTAATGGTCATACATGATGTAATATATCATTTGAATTAACTGTGTTTGCAATAAATAACTTGTGAAGTACGATGATGTACTTGAATGAGATGTATGACGTACGATTAATCCTTAAAATGGATATGAAAATAACATGTAGAGAATATTTATTCACGTGATTCCATCAAGACACTTGAATATGCATTTCACTGAGACAATGAGATTAAGTGATGTGATCATCAAGGGGAGAGAAGATACGCGTTGCACTCTTTTTCCCTTGACCATGGTTTTGTCCCCACAGGGTTTTCCGACAAGGTTTTTAATGAGGCAACATTCCCGAGCGTATAAAGGAGTTATGTACTCTTTTTCCTTCACTAGAATTTTGTCCCAATGGTTTTATCTAGTAAGGTTTAACGAGGCATAATCCTCAAATGGAGTAAAACAAATATTTCGGTATCTTCAAGGTACAAAGGATATGGGTTTATATTTCACTAACCCATCAAATACAAGTTTAGTTGGTTTTGCAGATGCATGATATATGCCTGACCCTCACGATGGTTGATCTCAAACTGGATATGTATTTACAAGTAGAGGAACAACAATTTCATGGAGTTCAATAAAGCAGACAATCTCAGCAATATCATCTAACCATGCAGAAATTCTAGCGATCCATGAAGGAAGTCGAGAATGTGTTTGGTTAAGGAGTGAGATACAACATATAGGTAGATCATGTGCTATTTCTTCAGAGAAGGAGGCACCAACGGTTTTGAATGAAGATAATACAACATGCATTGCTCAACTTAAAGAAGTTCGTTGAAGCGACAATTTGGCGGAGCTATTTACCAAGGCACTTCCTACCTCAACATTTAGGAAACTAAGTCACAACATTGGGATGCGTCAACTCAAAGAGCTCAAGTGATATAGTCATCAGAGGGAGATAATACACGCTGCACTCTTTTCCCTTAGTCATGGTTTTGTCCCATTGGGTTTTCCTGACAAGGTTTTTAATGAGACAACAATTCCTAAGTGTATTAACAATATGGACATCCAAGAGGGAGCGTTATGGATAATTATTAGTGGATGTCCATATAGCCCATATGAGGCCCACGGCCCAGTTAGATATTAGGGTTTTTACCCTACTGTTTATCTTATATATACCCCATGTATCTCAGACATTATAGATCAATGAAAAAAATACTTTTATTCCTTCAATTCTTGTTTCTAACAAAAAAAAAAACATTGTTTAGTACTCTTAGACACATTTAGTCCAAACAATTGTTAAACGAAGTCATAAAATGTGAAATCTTATAAACCATAATCAAGGCAAATGCGTTGGTCCCTCCTATTCATAAAGCGTGAAATCTTAAGTTTTGATAAGCCCTAAAATATCTAAAATATAAGTACCTTGATCAAGAACCTTATGATAATGAAAATATGCTTAATCTTTAGAAACAACAATCACATAAACATATAAAGTAAAAGTCATAATAAGCCGTTATTTACTACTATCGTTACCGCAAATATTGGAGTATTTAACATTTCTCTCCTCTTATTCCTTCGACACTCAAGTCCTGTTTGGTTTTATTTTTGTGTTTTCCCGTATGAAGGGGTGCTGAGTTTGTTTGCTTCCCGAAAAGAAAGTCACTCTTCCCGAAAGAATCTTTTAACCGCACTCTTTACACTTGGCTCAATTTTGTTCATGCTTATACGTATGGTAGAAGGAGAAAGGATGAGCCTAGTAAATGTGTATTTAGACATGATTCCTAATGAGGACTTTGACATAGTGACTCGAGTCACTGTTGTGAACAATGATGCAGCAAACGATTATGGATATTTATCATTTGGCACTAGCATAAATTGTAGTTTGAATTTTGTTGATTTTTGTATTTTGAGCCAGTTTTACTTTGTTTGTAGGCTTTGTTGAGTTTGTAGTACTACATTTGACTCACTCATATTAAAAATATCTAATCGATTCACTTGCAGTGTGATGTTCTAATATCAGAGATGACGATACATGATTTGATTACTTTGGTTAATGGTGGATACTTATAAGACAAACACTGATTTACATTCTACAATTTCAAATATTAGATTTATAATAAGCTAAAAGAAAAATAAAGCATATAACATGAAGTAGAACACAAAGTTACAAAAGATTGTTGTTTCTTTGTTGACGTTGCAACGCAAAAAAATTGAAAAGAAAATAAAAGGAACACCATACAATAGGCAATACTTCTAGACTTGCTACACAATGGTAAATATTTTTGTAGGAAGCAACTAGTTGGTAAAAAAATTCCTTATTTTCTCTCATCGCCATACACCAAATCACTTTTTCAAATGCATCAATCAAATCTTTAAGTTTAAATTTAGATTCATATTTGAAGCATGCAAATCATTTTTCATTTGTAAAATTTTAAGAGTTTAAATATAATAGCTAGAGTTTCATATTTTGAAGCCCTCTCTACAAAAGATATTCTTCTTGTTTAAAAACATAGGTCAATTATCGCCCATGACAATGTTAAATGTGTATATGTAACTGTTTATTTGCTCCGCATGAGTATATTTTCTTTTGCAAAGCAAACAGGTGAACGAATGAGGTTTTTCATGTTTAGATTATTTGGGGAAGGGCAAGTCTTTCGAATCATATGTATGGCTGTATCCAAGTGACCGTTTCCGAACATTTTCCTTTGTCACCCCAAAGATGTTTAGCCAATGAGGTTATGAGGTTCGAACGAGAGACCTCTTGTGTCACACTAAATAAACTAGATATATTTCATATGGTTACTAATTAGTTTCTCTACTCATGCCAAATATATTTCATTTGATGTTATGCACCAACAATTTAAACGACATTGTACTTGGTCGATCATGATTTCGTACAACTCTGATATTATTAATTTCAAATCTGAAAATTAGTCGTATTGTCGAAGTCGTTATTCCAGGCTTGGTCATGTTGGGCTTGTTGGTGTATCGTTTAGTACTGTATTAAGATTATGGAAAAGTTAGATCATTGATATTATGGTAAGGAAAATATGATGGTGACGATCAGTTAAGCGGAAGGTAGACGAGGTTGAAAAAGTAACGGATCTTATTAGGGACATGGCTAAATCACTTATACTAAAGGTAGACGAGGTTGAAGAAGATAAGGATAAATTCCTCGTACCATGTCTTATCGTTCCTGCAATAGCTCGTTTGGAGATTGAAAATGATCGTGATTTTCGTGTAATGTTTAGTAACCAACAAGAATGACTTAGATCTTATTGCTGATTTAGCGGAGATTTTGATTTTCGGACAGACGGACAGTGTAGTTTCGTGAAGTGAATTTCAAAGCTTACTTCATTTTTTAATGCAAAGATGACTGAAGTTCAATTCCAAGGACAACACATTTCCCTGTCCTTGATTAGACATCACTATTTATTCTATTTATTTTTATTTTTTTGGTAACCACGTTGTTCGTCTGGCCAACTAATATACGAGACTAGAATCCAACACCACTTCAAGTTTGTTTGATCACTTACTATTCAGCGATGAGGTGATGGAAACTCAACTGGAATACCCCATTTCTCAAGTCTCAACCCATGTGAAACTGGAGTAATATTTCCCTTTGTATTTGTTAGGTTAATATACTTAATACCCATTCTTATTTACAGAGCATTTTCGTGACCTTAATAAATCTAAGTAACCAGATATATACATAAGCACATTTTGTAATAAAAAGCAAAAAAAGATAGTCGTTTTAAGTTCAGTGTAGTACGTGGGTTGGTATCTTGCAATCCTTTCAAAATAAAGGCTTGATGTTTAAAATTACCATTGAAGATACTAATTCGCTACAGGTACTTTGCCTGCAGTTAGCATCACCATCAAAGAAAAAAAACAGGTAACAATTTCCATTTCAAAACAAGCAGATGTATGGCGACTGATCGGCCAATGCACAAAATCACAAAACGTCATATATGAACGAAACAAATTCAAAACGTATGATGTACTACAGGGCATTCATAACTTGTCTGCATTATTGAAAAATAAGAGTCTAGCACCCTTCATTTATAAGAGGCTTAACCAGATGCAGTCTTCTTTTGCTGGAAAACAACAGCAAAAATAGGGACACCAACACCGATGCTGAATGCTGTGAAAACACTGAGACTCATGGTCAGCTTCTGGTGTTTCATCCGGTCCAAGTTGTACATGTGCTTTGAGTGTAAGTATGCTGGCTCATCATGACCATGTCCTCCCATTCTCTTTGCTCCAGTTGAATGAAACCCTCTTTGAGCTGAATAAAAGAATAAGAATGATTAAATTCTGAAAAAGTTCGGGTTAAGAATATAGTGAACTATGGCTATTTTCTGCACTCGTTATGCCTGTATGGATATAAAGTTAGATGACGTGATGTTCAGAACAAGTGGACTGGCTAGCAGGTCAGAGCTTGGGTTAAAACCGACCATTCATGGGTCAAGAAAGGACTGGTCAGGTTCATTTGACCGAGAACCACATCTATGTCCATGTTTTACTAGATATAATAGCGTTAACTAACAAACTAAGCTTTTCAACACAGATGATTTGAAAGGTTGCATGCATCAAAAAAACAGTTTAGGCGACTATCAAACAGTTTGATCGTTTTTTTAAATTTGACTCATTTAAGATCAAACATAACCTAAATCCATCCATTCATAGATGAATGTGTCGAAATTATAACCTCTAACGCTACTATTTTCTATGTGTAGCACATTACTGAGCTAATTTGTTATTTATTCTGCTTGTAACTCCTAAGAATACCAACAGATTTATTGCAGCAATGCAGTAAGCATAGATATACAGTAGCTAGAACTTAGAGTTACCGAATAACCATTAAAACAAGTAATCTAAAACTGAATAAAGTAAACAAATAAAGGTTATCATGCTTTTTGCTACTTGTAACAGGTAAAAGAATAACTCTCCCAACTAATGATAAAAAGTACAAATCACATTGACTGTGTAAAGATGTACCCCACCAATCCAGACTACATATTTGAATATCAAGTTCACAATAGGAAGCTAAGTGACAACCAAAACTGAACCCTTTTTGGCAAGAGAAAATTCTAGAGGAATCAAAAGGACAGATCTGGCGTAATGGTATTCATGAAGATGAGACTGACTGACAAGTATCAAAACATCAAAAGCGCATAAGAAAGGTGATAAACTAACGGAAAATCAGGCAAACTAAGCAGTGGTAGAGCACACTTCAGAACTTGTCAAGAAACCATTTCAGAAAAATCTAGACGATCTAGATATATCACAGATATCATATCAGTAGAGATATAATGGAGACTTTCGAAGAGCTCATGCATGTTGAGCTAGCTTATGATTTGATGGTTGTATGGAAGTTTAAAATACTATGTTAAAAATATATCATTGCTATATTGTAAAGACATGAAGTGAAGCACGATATTATATGAAGTATATGTGTAGACCACTGTATAGAAAAGAAAAAATAAATAAAAACCCTACCCGTCTTAAAGAGCTGAATGGTTCGATAAACGGCTTTAACAATAAAAATAAAGTAATAAGATATGAAAGGACATGCCAAAGGCATTCAAAGAGATTATTTATAAGTGTCTTTTACTCAAAATACAGAGATATGTAAGAGAACTTGATCACACTAAGTCAGATGAAAGTAGGCAAAGGCAGAAAGCCTCATAGGATTCCCATCAGCAAGAACAAGAAGATAAAGGGAAGTGTAAGGGAACTTGTTCCATAATAACAAGAAGAAGAAGAAGATATTCAAATTCGTAGAGACTGTAAGTAATCCAACTTATGACTCATGAATGAAAACTTGGAGGGTTATCATGAGCAGCTTACGATATAAAGCTAAGGTATGGACAGCCAACTTGATTTTTGTCAACAATATCAACAACAAAAGTTGGAGGTTCAGTTGAGACCACTAAAAAACGGAGACCATAATTTTCAAATAATCTTGAACAATCATTTTTTTATTTAAGAGTACAGATTAGTTCCCTCCCCAGATCTCTNTTTTTTTTTTTGTGGTGGTCTCAAATGCTATTTTCTTGAAAAATAGTCGGCTAGCCAAATGACATAAGAAAGATAGACTAATGTAAGATTGATGCGTGCCATAAAAAGTGAAATGATGAGCTCTAATAACATAAATCCTTACGGTGCATGCAAACTTAGGACGAGAATGACAACATAGTAACAAGTATGAAAGCTTATTCATAGCAATATAGTATAACCCAAGTGCATTTAGCAATAAATTATTGTAGCAATGAAACATGCTTCTATAGCAACGACACCTAGGGTTGACTACTATAACTTCATAAAGCCACTATGAACGTTTAATTTGCATAATTCAAGTATAAGAAAAGCTGCTTAGATCAACACTAATTAACACTCGATCATACATATACAGCTCTAGCAAAGCCTGAACATCGACTTACTACAGAAGGGGATGCCGTATGAGCAGTGATGCATTACTAAATCCTTCTCAGAACCCCTAAAATCAACTGAAAATGTCTCATTTGGAATGCAGAAATGACACAAATGGGAGCTTACTTTAACCATTTCACGAACCCCCATCAGCCAATGGAAACCATTGCCGTGCACGAATAAAATTACCCCCAACAAGGTGAGTATCAATATCAGCAATTCAATATGTATAATGAAGACCAAACTCAGGCACATAATACACATCACTATAATTAAAAGCTAGAGCCCTAAACAGCATCAGTTCATAACATACTTAATATAATCTACTCATAACAAGTATTACAAAGAGGGAATGTTAACATTTTACGGTTTTCAGTTTGAAGACCCAGAGTTTATTTCCAAAAATACTACGAATTATACAAACCCCCTCTTTGCAAGTGTTACGTAACAAACAAAAGTTTCAACCAACATCGAAACTATCGATTACAACCACAATACCAAACAGCGATCAAATACTAGTATAAAAACATGCAAGTTTTACAACTCACTTTGGTATTTCAGAGTGTAATTGGAATTGCAAAACATTTAGGGTGCGTTTAGTTGGAGGAAAAATTCTCTTGTTTTCTATCTCTAGTTTTGTAAATATTTGGAAGGGAAATTTATCTCCAAAAAACACTTGAAAATATAGAAAACGCGTTTAGTTGATGTTTCCATTTTGAAGAAAGGGAGGGAGGGTTGTGGGTCACAAAGGAAAAGAACTAAAATTTGTTTTGTAATTTTCCTTGTTAGGCTAGGAAATAGGGGATTTTGTGTTTTACAAAACATTTTGTTGGAAAACGCTTATTTGAACGCGATCTCTGTTTTCCACAAAACATTTTGTGAAAAACAAGGGTGTTTTCCCCCAACTGAACGCACCCTTAGTTTCTCTAAACAAAACAGTCGCGCTATACTACTCACTTAAAAACCCTAACAACAAAAACAAGGTTTTGTCACGTTACCAAACTCTTAGGTGGTATTACTAGTTTATCTCATCTGGCTTATATTTCATAAGCACAGATTTTCCAGCTTATCAGCTTATATAAGCTTGTTATATATAAGTCTAAAAATAAGCCCCAAAAAATGGGCTTGTAAAATATAAACCGAAACGATATAAGCTTGTAAGCCCACAAATAAGCTCAAACTTAGGGGGTGTTTGTTTAAGCTTTCTTCTTTGTTAATAAGCTTATCTCATTACGGCTTATATTTAATAAGCCCTTTTTTTGGGGCTTATTTTTAGACTTATATATAACAAGATTATATAAGCTGATAAGCTGGAAAATTTGTACTTATGAAATATAAGCCGTGATGAGATAAACTAGAAGGCCATAAAAAAGGGTAAACAAACACAACAGAGATGATATTCATTTGTATTTCTAAAAAGTAAAAGATAGGTCAATACAGATCTATAAATATATTTATGAAAATTATACCAGATTTAGCGAGAGAAGAATCGACAGAAGCGATAAGCTTTGAAGCGATGGATCTCATACCGTTGTTCAACGCCATCGATTATTTCTTTGGAAATAATAATCACAAAATGAAGGAAATGAAGAAATGACTCAATCGGGTGTGGCAAAAATTAGGGGTGAGACCCTGAGGTGTGGTTGGGTTTGGGCCGAACTCAGGCCCCTCAAACTATCAACTTACATTTTGGGCCTAAACTTATTATCCAATATATTTAAAACCCAGTTTTTCCGTTTTGCAAAATACGCATTCCTATTGGTTGCTCCCCCGTAAAACAACTGTTGCGTCCACTGTTCATCCGTTGTGTCCTCTTCCCGTTCCATTATTTCCTAAGATATTACCCAATTCTAGACCATTCTTCCCCACATTCTACACTATATAAAATTTTTTGCTTCTCCCACTCTCTGAAATTTTCCACAACAAACACACACATACATACAGATGATCGGTTCATCTTCTCCCACATCTGATTCACAACTCCATCGTCAAGGTATGTATTTATCCTTATTACTCATTTGTTTACATAAATCCTCACCCAATCCTTCCATTTTCTTCATGAACCTTCTTCCTTTTTCCAAGTTATCTAATAAAAAAAGGCATCACAGATCTTCAACAAGATTAAACCACTGCCTCTTCACCTACATAATTTTTGACCAATCTCTTCAACAAACCCCTTTTCATATATTTGTAATTGCAGTGTAAGTTGTTTCTATTATTTTATTTATTAAATTTTATATTTTCAAGATCGATAAATATTCTTGATTCATTGTGAGGGACGAGCGATTCTCATAGATCTTGATCACTGAATGGATTAAGGATATATTGAAAACGGGAATAAATTAAGGTAATTATTGTGATTTCTTTTTTCTGTTTTGGGTCATGCATATAAAGTGTTTGACAAAATGTCTATTTATTTTTAGTTGAAAATGATGTGCGTAAGATACTACGGAATGTTGATGAAGCTGATGGATGATTTTCGGTGCCGTGTTCTTTGCGGATGTCAGGTATGTTAGTCATTTTTATGCGTTTAACACTTCAGTTTGATGATATGGTTTGTGATTTACACACGCCCTGTATGTACTTTTAAAAATGGATAATGGCAAAAGAAGATCACAGTAGCTCTTTGGAAAGGGAGTGGTGATATTAGCTCAATTATGTAAACTAGAAAGGTCCATCAATTAGTGTGTATTTGTGAGACAAGTGTTCTGTTTTGATAAGTAACAATAGCATAAACTATAAGGGGCCATCACATGACTTTTCTTATTTGTCAATAGTCGTCGTTTTATGAGAAGGTATAGAATGAATAGATCCATTGGCAAGTTATCTTCTAGCTATTTCATTGTTTGACGATCTATTAGAAAGTTAAGTGTAATTTTATTAAGTAGCATTTGTAGGGGTGTTGATTATGTGAACCGATACTAATTTTATTCGTCGGCATAGTCATATGATACAATGACATTTTAGATGGTCCAATGACATTTTAGAAGGCGTTACTTTCTGAATGGACTTATTGATCAAATCTTGGAGCTGTATAATAAATACATGATTTGTGTGAATACGTTGTCGTGAAATTTACGTCGTTAGTACTCGATATGACCTTTGACAAAGTAGGGACAACATATGCAAACTTAACTACCGTTGCTAACGAGTAGCTTAGGTTTTTTTCCTTGATATGTAGATTTAACATTTAGGCCTTGATAAAAACTTCTGCTACAAAAGTGACTATCATTAGCTTGAATCTAATTGTAATAAGATGAAGGATGAGAATGATCTATTTTACATTGACAATATCGATGTCTCCAAAACTATTGATATTTTTGGAAAGTGAGGACTTAATAATTTTAAGGCGGAGACGGACAACTTAATTATTAATTGATCGGATATGCTGTTTACTTTGTTAATGTATGATAGATCATGTTAAAAGTATGCACCATCAATCTGTTTACTTTGTTAATGTATGATAGATCATGTTAAAAGTATGCACCATCAACTAAATTTCAGGTTGACAAGGTTGTTCGTGAAACGTCTGACATGGCATACAACAATATATATGTGTTTCATGCTGCAAAAAAGCCAGTTGAGAAAGTCATTGAGAATATGGAAGTGAGTTAAATACATTTCATAAATAAATTCTTTTGCGCATGAACTTCAAAGTTAGCTTGCCCTGAACCATCTATAGTTTTTGATATTTACTAACCAAGGTAATTTTATGGTTACAGGACCCTGGATAAGGTTTTTATTGGTCTTGAATAATCCTATGGAACAAAACCAAATACCATGTCTGATGAAGATGAGGATAAAACAGAGGGTTTGAATCAAAACCAATGATTTATATATTGATTACTCCATTAAATTGGTGATAGGGGGTATTTTTTATTACTGTTTACCGAGCACATTCAAAGGTACAAGATTCAGAAATTTCTACATACACACGTTGTTCAATATATTACTGCAAATTTTTTAACGTAAATATCTATGCACGTTCTGAGGAAATGTTTTCATTCTCGCATCTACACGTGAATCACTACAAAATAGTGGAAGTTCAAGCTTACCCTAACAGCCACACATGTGACGAGTTTCTTTGAGGTTGAATGCGATGTTGGAATTCAAGAAGATGCTAATGGATTTTCAGACGCAGGTAAATTTTTATACAAGTTTATTGGTTGTTCTATTTTAATTACTATTTTAGCTAGGAAAGAGTCATTGCTTTTTGTGTGATCGTTGTAGGGGTACTTTAATTGTTTGGTTTGCATTTTGCAACTGATCAGCTGATATTGAATCATTATAGTCAGATAAGTCACTCTTATATAAACTGATGCGGTAAATGCTAATTGTATGTATACATGTTTCTGCAGTTTTCAGTTGTACTAATTATTAAATATCGCTTTTGGTAGTGTCAAGTTGTTCAAAAAAACAACATATAAAATCTAATTGCTATCTTTGTCACCTATATATCTTAAAACTTAATGCATGATGATTTTGTTCTGAACTTCAAACACATGCACCAACTAAACTGGAACTTGGTCTAAGGTGGGGCGTGAATCCTAAACCCATTCGGTAATACATTGTTATGACACGGGGAAACAATGGGTAGGTGCACTGACCTAAAAAATGATGGCATGTTTCTGATTGCTTCATCCAACTTCTCTCCTTTTGTTACCAGTTTGCGTCTAATACATTTTTTGGAATTGTGGGTTTCACTTGAGTAAATTGTCTAATTCTTGACATAGGTTGCAAGTTGGGGTGATTACTTGATGAAGAAAAATGTTTTGTCAACGTTATTTGAACCAAGAGACAACAATGAGGAATAAGTGCATTTTGCTTTTGAAAGTGGGTTTCCTGCTATTATTAGTGTTCTTGGATCATGTTGGGTCTAATATTTGAGTTGATATGACAAAATACATGAAAGATGAAGGACTTAAGAAGACAAAGTGAAGAATGAAGACAATGCAAAAGACAAGGGACTTGCTTTACAAATAAGTTTTACATTATAGTCCTTTGTAGTATTTTGTAACCCTAGTATCTTTATTATATAAAGAGATACAGGGCATTAGGTTTGATATTAAGTGTGTCAAGATGTAAAACACCAGGAAAGCGTATGTGTAACCTAGGGCGTGAGTTCTCTAGTGTAAAACGCCTAGGTTTTTGTGTTTGTGTTTTAGCCTCAAGGTCATTGATCCTTGTTATGTTTGTAGATAACACGTCCTACACTTGATCAAGTAGGATTGGGGCTTGTAGTAGTCATTGTATAAAGATGATGATGAAACCTTGTTAGGCAATAACAAAGATTGTTCTTATTATTCCACTGTGCATTCTATTGTTCTTTGTTATTGTGTAATCCCTAGATGAGGTCTAACCAACCTCGAGCTAAAACGATCTTAACAGATCATTAAAGCTTCCATTTTCATCAAGGGCATTTGATATGACGTTCTCTTACAAGGTATGTCGTTGTCTACATAACCATACAATAAACCTATATACATTAGTAGAAGTAGAAAAAGTCATTTTTTGTAATAAAAATCTATTTTTTATAGATTATAAAACAGGTTATCACAAAGAGGTTTTTGGATACAAAAAATACCAATTAAGCAACCAAATTTATTGTACAACTTCTAATAATACACGCCATTTTTTCTTCCTTAGACTAAGTGAACAAAGCTATAACCAATTAGGCAGTATCGTTAATTTTACAATGTAGGTAAATGGCTGCAAACTTAGGAAATAGAAACTCAGTAACTTTCTTTTCATTTTGTAGGATGCACGTAACGATTCAGAGTTGGATTCTGATATGGTTTCAGATCATTGCTAGACCCGCGGATTGGAAATAGTGGCGCACAACTCCAGCTTGGTGATTGATTGTATAACAATTTGTATGTGCTTGCAAAAGAGTTGCTATGTATTTAAAACACATGTGACAATGGTCCCACGGTAATCTAAATCATCTGTTTTATACAAATAGTCTTCACATGATGTCTTAATCATAAAGTTCTAGGCATTGCCACAATGCCTATTCAAAACATACTCAGATACTAACTATTGCATCTAAATAAACATTACCACAACGCTCCCGCAGCAACGCGCGGGTTACCCCGCTCGTTTATTTGATACCTAAAAGAAGTTTTATTCATTCATCCGCAAACATGGTTTGCAAAAGAATAGATAAATTTTAGGTGCTGTTTATTTTTTAAAATGTTTTTTATCTGAATCTTAATGTCACATCTGAATCTTAATAGATGGTTTAGAAGTCTGAATCTGAATTATATTAGACTGTTTATTTTTCCAAAACGTCTGAATATCTTTAGTTTACCGTATTACCATTTCAAATATCAAAATTTTGTATTTATATAGAGAATAAACTTTTGAAAATATAAAATGGAAGATACTCATCTTATATTTAACATACATAAACGAAAATGACGCATAAAACAAAAAGAGTGATAGTAAGCGCTACATATTATCAAGTGAATTACACATTCAAGGTCTAGCTGCAATTTCATCTCGCAAATTAGTCATGTATTGTTGATCTGCTGCACTCCCGTGAGATTGAATGTCTTCATCATCATAATCAGTTTGCACATTCTCAATGTCATGTAGTTCGTTCTAGTCATATTGAGAGAAAAAGTCATCATTTAAACCCTCTTTACGTATGAAGTTATGAATTGCAAAGCATGCAATAGTTATATCTCTTTGTATAACCAAATCGAATGGGACCATTTTTTTCAAGATCGGAAAATGCGCTTTTAAGACACCAAAAGCACGTTCAATCACGTTTCTAAGTTTGCATGAGCATGATTGAATTTTTCTTTACTAGTCATTGCATGACTCCGACGAAATCTCCAAGCCAATATCTAATATTGCGATACGGTGCCATAAATCCACGTGTATGTCTATATGCAGCGTCACAAAGATAATATTTTTCTGAAAAAGTTATAAGATAGTCAATTTTTGAAACGTTATATATAACATACATATTACATTATCTTTTCACTTGTATTAAGACCTGCATGAGGGTGTGGGAAATCAAAATGAGGATTTCCTAAAGGTTCCTTTAATATTCTAGAATCATGTGATGTGTCTTCCCATCCGGCCACAATGAAAGTAAAGATCATGTTAAAATCACAAATGGCTAAAACGTTTTGGTAACAATCACCTCTGCCTCTCACTCTATACACATTTTGTTGATCAGCGGGGACACTAGCGTGTATCAAAGTTCCATCAAGGGCACCCACAGCTCCTTAGTTACAAAAATCAGTAAACATCATTAGCATAAAAAAAAGTTGAAGATCATACTAGTAATATTGTTATTAGATACCTTAAAAATTCGTCGTTCCCTATTATTATATCCAGGAATATTTGGGTTAGGATTAAATGATGTTAGTCTTATAACTTCTGCAGCAAATACCATCATTTTGTCTAGCACTTCATGAAAACACTTATGGAGTGTTCCACTTGAGTGTTGAAACCTGCGCTTTAACACTCTAAAGCATTGATTATGACCGATTGTCATAAAAAATATAACCATCTTTTGCTCAACTTATATATGCTTGCTATCTTTTAGCCAACCTTTCTCTTTAAAATGTACACATTGTCAAACAAATGAATCACGTGACATGCATAACAACTCCGTGCATTGCAAATTATTTCCGTCCAAAAGCTCTTAAGTAAATTGCTCTTCCGACATTACAGAGGTATTATCCCTTTTACGTTTCATTGCCCTTGGTCGGAAGTATTTAAAATAAAAGTAAACCAAAATTACAAGATAACTTTGTGAGCATTATCCATGTTAAACCTGTTAAAAATATAAATAACCTATAAAAAAGAACAAACATAACGTACTAATAGAAGGTTCACAATATAATACCATACAAATACCAAATAGCTAAATACATAAATAGCAAACATGGTACCAAATAGTTAAATACATTATAGCATATTCTTTACAACATGGCTAGCAAAAGACAACTACCAAGCATGGTACCAAATAGCTAAATACGTAGTAGCATATTCTTCACATCATGGCTACCAAAAGACAACTACCAAACATGGTACTATGAAGTTCAATACATAAAACCCCATACATGGTAGCAGATTGTTACTAATAATATAAGTACTAGAAGACAAATACCAAATACTAACATCATTAGATCAAACTACTGCAAATACCCCAATGTCTTTGCCATCATCTTAATCCACCCTTTCATGACATCAGGATTTGATGGAAGTGTCATCCACGACTCCCTAAAGTTATTTGACGGTTGACTAAAAATAGCAAATGCCGCCAAAAACATTGGATACGTAGATTCCAACTCAAGATTCTTCAACTTTTCATGACAATCATCTATTGTTGGTCCTTTGTTTTCATTAGCAAAAATGGCAATTGCTTTTCTCATATCAGCCTCTAAGTCAGTCAAATCAATGTTCTTTTTACTTTTCTTCCTAGGCCTATTTCCATCAACAATAGGGGCACTCACACTTGGAGGAACTGAAGAACCACCTTTAAGACCAGTGTCATGAAATGATGCGAGCCTCTTGACTGTTAACATAAACATCCTTTGATTGAACCACAAGAACATTAGGATTAAGAGATGATAAGGGATTTAGGGGATTAGGAGAGCGACTAATTGAACCTGTGGCATAACTATTATCAAATAAAGTTGCACAAAGCTCGGGGTAAGGCATTGGAGTCTCTCTTAAAGAGGCATGTTTTGGATGCGCAGCACAAAAATCATCACATTCTTCATTTTTTAGGCTAAACATACTTGTTAGTGGGTTATAAATGTTTCCCTTTTTCCTCTCAAATAAGACCAAGCCACATATTTGGATCTGAGGTAATCATATTTGTTTTATAATTTCTTCTGGGTAGTGATTAACCCAAACTTTTCCTCAAGTTTCTTTCCCAAGACCGCCCAAGACTCTGCTTGTAGGCTACTTCCCTTGTTTCCCTTATCACCCAACCTAATCTTTTCTTCGATACGTGTCTCTAAAAAGAACTTTAGTTGTTCATGCATAAGTTTGAGTCGTGAGCTGTCACCCATGCCTATAACCAAGACGAAAACTTGTAATAACTCCAAAAATACACATAATACGAGTTGCTGTCCCGTTTGCCCAGCCGTGGCAAAATGCCTCGTTCGCATAGCAAACAAATGATTTTTTATCCCACTTTTTTCTATAGTTACCTAACATATTACAAGTGAGTCCTGTGAAGTTTGAGATTCGTTGGACTAATGGTGTGGTCACAACATGTTATTTGGTACAGCATCACAGAAGCATAGTGAGTTGTTGTCCCGTTTGCGCAGCCGTGGCAAAATGGCTCGTTCACATAGCAAACAAATGATTTTTTATCCTAAATTTTTTCTCTAGTAACCTAATACGTTACACGTGAGTCCTATGAAGTTTGAGATTCATTGGACTAACCGTGTGGTTACAACATTTTATTTGTTACAGCATCACAAAAACATAGTTAGTTGCTGTCCCGTTTGCGTAGCCCTTGCAAAATGGCTCGTTCACATAGCAAACAAATGATTTTTATCCTAATTTTTTTTCTGTAGTTACCTAATACATAACACGTGACTCTTGTGAAGTTTGAGATTCATTGGACTAACCATTTGGTCACAACATTTTATTTGGTAGAACATCACAAAAACATAGTTAGTTGTTGTCCCGTTTGTGCAGCCCTGGAAAAATGGCTCGTTCACATAGCAAACAAATGATTTTTTATCTTATTTTTTTTCTGTAGTTACCTAATACATTACATGTGAGTCCTGTGAAGTTTGAGATTCATTGGACTAACCGTGTGGTCACAACATTTATTTGGTACAGCATCACAAAAACATAGTTAGTTGTTGTCCTGTTTGTGCAGTCGTGGCAAAATGGCTCGTTCACATAGTGAACAAATGATTTTTTATCCTTTTTTTCTGTAGTTACCTGATACATTACACGTGAGTCCTGTGAAGTTTGATATTCATTGGACTAATGGTGTGGTCACAACAATTTATTTGGTACAACATCACAGAAACATAGCGAGTTGCTGTCCCGTTTGCGCAGCCGTGGCAAAATGCCTCGTTCACATAGCAAACAAATGATTTTTAATCGTAATTTTTTTCTGTAGTTACCTAATACATTACACGCGAGTCCTGTGAAGTTTGAGATTCATTGGACTAACAATGTGGTCAAAGAATATTTTTGGTACAACAACACAAACCTATTATTATGTATGAACAATTATCAAAACTTTACCCAAAATCTTGAACCTATATTTATTATCTAACAAACATTCTAACATTATAATCTATCGAACAATGTGCACTTTGCAAGGAGAAAAATAAAATATCTACCAAGCACATTAAGCATAAAAAATCAATTTTAAAGACTAAAAATCAATTAAAATAATACCTGTTTGATGAGTTGAGAGGCAGAGAAGTCAAAGAAGAAGGCTGTGCCGGAGGTGTCAAGACCACTGGCGGTGACGGAGGTGTGTAGATGGAGGTGTGTAGGTGGAGGTGGGGAGATGGGGGTGGAAGCTTCAAAAGGTGAGAGAAGGATTAGAGGAGTGATTGTGTGGTTTAGAGGTTATCAGATATATTATTAGGTCAAATTAGATAAGAGGCTATTCAGACAATTAACCCTCTGAATCGGAATAGAAAACAAACACACAATTGTCTAATAATGTCTGACCGAATCAGATTTCAGAGGTAATAAGATGTATTTTGGAAAAACAAACACCCTCTTAAAGTTTTTATCTATAAATGATACTAACGTATAGTTGATAAGATCTTCTTCTCTAAAAATTAGAGAGTTTACATTGTCATTCAATCTCAAGTGTTGTTCTGCAAACACTTAGGTATTCTTTGATTAACTTCTAATAAAAACATAAACGTTGAAAAGTACAATTTGTGTTATTAGTTGTCAAGTGGGCGTTTACTGTTGAGTAAACTTGTTCTTCTTGTTCATCATTTTTCGTAGTTTGCACAAATTTCATGGACCAACAAGTGGTATCAGAGCGGGTGGATCATTCTCATGATCTGGATCCGTTCTTGAATGATTACTAATAACATTAAGCAAAGTCAAAAAATTAAGTGTAAAGCTTCAAAAACTGCTATTGTTGTTGCAATTTTTGAAGGAAGAATACACTTAGGGATCGTTTGGTATAAGGACTTTTAGAGGTTTGGAATCAAAGATGATTTAAAACCTTTGTTTGGTATAAAAAGTGGGTTTTAAATTTGGGGTTCAAACCCTTGGACTCTACCATACTCAAATACTTGCCTTATAGGTGGGATTGTAGTGGATTAGAGAGCCCACATCCTTTTCTCTCTATCTCTCTCCTACTCTTTACATTTAAATATTATTAATCTAATATCAAATTTATATATAAATTTATAAAATAATAATTTATCTATGAGATTGTCTTTATTGATATCCAATAGAGATCCATTAACCCAAATCATCCAATGGATATGGATATGGATGGTTGAAATGATTTTAAATGGATAGAAATGATAAAAAAGTAAATAAAACGAGGTTTTTAACCCGCGCGTTGCCGCGGGATGTTTGCATATGTAATTTAGGCCAAAAAAGGCTTTTGAGTGTGTCGTATTGGATTTAGTGGTTTAACCAAGCATTGAGATTTGAATGTGCTTTGTACATTGTTAATTACTTGCAACTATTTTTCTTATTATTCTGTTGGATATATCATATAGGAATAAGCGTTTTTTTTATTATTATTATTATTATTATTATTATTATTATTATTATTATTATTATTGGCTAGGAGAGGCTGGCATAAATTTAAAGAGTGATTTGTATAATGTTTTTTTTTTTTTTTTTTTTTTTTTTTTTTTTTTTTTTTTTTTTTTTTTTTTTTTTTTTTTTTTTTTTTTTTTTTTTTTGTTCACTCATTTGAGATTACTGTGTTACATGTGAAACGTAAGCCAAAGGATTAATGTCTGTGTCTTCCTTATAAAAGTAGCAGGCTTATGCATGGTAGTGTCACTTATATCTCTTTAGTTTTGTTACAAAAATCTCTCAAAGAAAATGGTATCCACTCCTAATTTCGATGAGTTGAAAGTGGCCTGCAATTCTAACAGATTGGAGCACTGCTTTCGTTTCTTGTTTATGCAAGATGCGGCTGAGAATAAGACATTCGTTCGCTTCTGGAGGAAGAATGTGAAACTGTACGTCGCAGGTTGCATAAATATCGGCAGTTGCTTCAAGAGGGTAGAAGGTTTAGCCCGTTTGATCCTGTTGCTGGTGATGGGTTGCGATGTATGGCAGAGGCACAATATAAGGATGGTCTTATTTTGAATGCTTTGAATGTTGTCTTGGATTTGGCACGTGAAGCAAGAGAAGAGAAGGTTGGGCATGTGGCGATGATGGAGCAGTATGGATAATCTGTTTTATTGTAGTGTTCGACATTGTTGTTTGTCTTAGCGGAAGTTCGTCTAGGTTTTCGGTTCTGTTTCTGTTGTTGTGTCTGTTAGGAGAAGTCCATCTAGGTTTTGAGTTTTGTTTCGTGCTACTATGTTGTGTTGTGTATTAAGAATATGGTCTTAATGTTATGTTGGCGTTAATAGTTTCTTGGTGTACCACTTTGTTTGTATTTAGTTGAATTATGTTGCCATTAGTAGTTTCTTTATGTTGTGTTGTGTATTAAGACTATGGTCTTAATGTTGTGTAACCTGTGTAAAAATCTGCTTTGTTATCATGAATTGCAGGGGTGTGCATGTTTCTTTGCTGTTTTCTAGTTTGTGGACATGTTGTTTTTTCAAAATATAAAGTGTATACAGTGGTGAAGTCGAGTTGTGTGTGTGTGCTGTAATTCAAATAATTGTNAAAACAAAAAAAAAAGAAAAAAAAAAGAAAAAAAGAATAAAAAAAAAAAAAAAAAAAAAAAAAAAAAAAAAAAAAAAAAAAAAAAAGGCACAAATCAATAAAAGAAACATTCATATAGATAAGTCATTTTTGCTGCTACGGCGCAAATGTTTTACAAAAGGAATACATGTTTCAATACATATTTGGCCTCCTATAGCCAAATATTGTATAAAACACAACAGTTTTTGCTCCTATGGGGCAAATGTTTCAAAAAAGAGATACATATTTTGACACATATTTGGTCTGCTTGTTACAAAACACAGGAGATGCTTAGAGTCAATTTCGTAGTCTAACTATACATGATCATAGCTGCCTTGCATACAATTAGAACGGCAGTAAACCGTGTTAGTATTTACATTGATGTAGTCTATAACAAAAGCTTGATGTTTGCGGCTGCTATGATTATTTCAGGTTCACTTCGATTTCTTCTTTTGAACATTCTTGGATTTTGGTTGGTCTTCTACGGAGGTTTCTGCGATTGCTGCATAAACGAAAATGAGAGGATCATTAGTAGGTAATCAGATGTAATTCAGAGATATGTAAAGTAAAAAAATAAATAAATAAATAAATAATAAATAAAGTAAATTTTAATAAGTAAGGAATGCAAAAATCATATATAAGATATACTGTTAGCATAAAGTTATTTATATTTGACAGTTTTTAAAGGGTGTAAGCCAATAATTTTTGATTCGTTTGGATTTCAGCATGATTGAATAGAAAAATGTAAGCAGTAGAACAGTTACAACCATTTTGAATGGTTATAATGCATCTTTATGTATATGTAGATAGATATGCATACGGTTGTTGTCATAAAAAAAAAGTAGCATATGTGGATGCAATGTTTTGATGTATGATATCAATAAGCCAAATGAAATAATGAATGTGTATAAATAAGATTTGGTGTATCTTGGCCAGAGGTAGGTGTAACTTAATTTGCAAGATTCTTTTGGATGGTAGTATGATTCAACAGAAAGAGTAATCTTTCAGACAGTAGACTGTGCAGAGAGTAGAGGAAGAACATGTGGAAATTTGGTTTTAAAAAAAAATGGTAGCATATGATAGTTAGGTAGAGATTGTTTACTTGTGGCTAGGAAGGTTTGATAGTATCTCTCTTTGCTGTCTATATAAGTAGTTAGTATGTGTGTGTTAGTGTATATCATAGGTCATTAATTATCTGTTAAAAAGTTTATGCACAAATATGGTTCCAACTCCTAACTTCGATGAATTGAAAGAAGCGTGTGGTTCTAATAAGTTGCATCATGCATTTCGTTTGTTCTTTTTGCATGAGGAGGCTGATAACGAAGGACTTATAATGCTCCTGAGTGAAAAATGTGATGATGTGCGCGCGAGAATCGGGAAAAAAAGGGCATAGCTTCAAGAGGGCGGAAGCTTCAGTCCGTCCGATCCTGTCGTTGTTAATGGGCTCCAATGTTTGGAGGAAGCACAAACTAAGGACTTTCAGTTATCGGCTGCATTGGTTGTACTTCTTGATCAAGTACGTGAAGCACGCACTGAGAAGCGGCGCTATGTGGTTACGATGGAGCAATATAATTAGGTTGTCTTTCTGTGGTTCTAGGTGTGTTAATGTTTCTAGGTAGAATTCCATGTAGGTCGTGCGATGGAGGTGTGTTAATGTTTCTAAGAGAATTCCATGTAGGTCGTGTGATGGTGCTTAAGAGTATGTTGTTTGTAAGATATTGTATCTATGAATAAAATTTGGCTGCTTTATGTAAAATGGTATGCAAATCAATATTTTTTTTATCTGTTAGATACTTGTATAATTAAAGATAAGTGGCAGCAGGTGTGTTCTTTTGTGGATGAAACTTAAAGTATAGTAAGAAATAATAAAACTTGTAAAGTTGTGTGAGTGTAAGAAGCCAATTGAGTGGTATTGTGTGGCTCAAACTAAAAGGGTGCTGTGCAAATAGTATATACTTTATTGCTTTGTTTTCATCTACTGAGAAGATATGCATGTGCAAAATATTTTTTGGTTTAGTGTGCCTATTTAAAAGATTCTAGGTAGATGTTATTTTATTCATAAAAAGATACAATGCCTAACCGTCCTAGATGTGCCAAGCTGAAAGCCGATGCAAATTCTAGTAGCTGGCCAGAGATGTTAGCTTTTTATTGCCATTAAGCGTCAATTAAGACATTCAAATGGCAAGAGAAATAAATGAGTTGTGTGTAAAACTGGTTGGCATCATCACTGAAAGATCTTGTTTCATTCAGGAGCTGGAGACTGTTGAGAATATCTATGCGCAAAAGATGGGAGAGCATCTAAAAGAGGTTCAAGTGAAAGATGACCAAAAGGTTATGCATACGGCGACATTGGTAGATGAACTGGACCTAAATGCTCGTGGCAAGGACGTGTTTGTTATAAAGCTCAAGGGAATTATTGATTTCTAAGTGTTGTGTTAGGTTGTGATATAATGTGTGTTTGTTTCATGAAGATGATGGTTATGTTTATGTCATGTATTTGTGTAAAATATTGTACTGAATAAAAGCAATAATAAAGCTTGTGGATAGCATAAAGTTATTTATATTTGACAGTTTGTAAAGGGAGTAAGCCAATAATTTTTTATTCTTTTGGATTTTAGCATGATTGAATAGAAAAATGTAAGCAGTAGAACAGTTACAACCATTTTGAATGGTTATAATGCATCTTTATGTATATGTAGATAGATATGCATACGGTTGTTGTCATAAAAAAAAAGTAGCATATGTGGTTGCAATGTTTTGATGTATGATATCAATAAGCCAAATGAAATAATGAATGTGTATAAATAAGATTTGGTGTATCTTGGCCAGAGGTAGGTGTAATTTAATTTGCAAGATTCTTTTGGATGGTAGTATGATTCAACAGAAAGAGTAATCTTTCAGACAGTAGACTATGCAGAGAGTAGAGGAAGAACATGTGGAAATTTGGTTTTAAAAAAAAATGGTAGCATATGATAGTTAGGTAGAGATTGTTTACTTGTGGCTAGGAAGGTTTGATAGTATCTCTCTTTGCTGTCTATATAAGTAGTTAGTATGTGTGTGTTAGTGTATATCATAGGTCATTAATTATCTGTTAAAAAGTTTATGCACAAATATGGTTCCAACTCCTAACTTCGATGAATTGAAAGAAGCGTGTGGTTCTAACAAGTTGCATTATGCATTTCGTTTGTTCTTTTTGCATGAGGAGGCTGATAACGTAGGACTTATAATGCTCCTGAGTGAAAAATGTGATGATGTGCGCGCGAGAATCGGGAAAAAAAGGCATTGCTTCAAGAGGGCGGAAGTTTAAGTCCGTCCAATCCTGTCATTGTTAATGGGCTCCAATGTTTGGAGGAAGTACAAACTAAGGACTTTCAGTTATCAGCTGCGTTGGTTGTTCTTCTTGATCTAGTACATGAAGCACACACGGAGAAGCGGCGCTATGTGGTTACGATGGAGCAATATAATTAGGTTGTCTTTCAATGGTTTTAGGTGTGTTAATGTTTCTAAGTAGAATTCCATGTAGGTCGTGCGATGGAGGTGTGTTAATGTTTCTAAGTAGAATTCCATGTAGGTCGTGTGATGGTGCTTAAGAGTATGTTTTTTGTAAGATATTGTATCTATGAATAAAATTAAATTTGGCTGTTTTATGTAAAATGGTATGCAAATCAATATTTTTTTATCTGTTAGATACTTGTATGATTAAAGATAAATGGTAGCAGGTGTGTTCTTTTGTGGATGAAAAAAGTATAGTAAGAAATAATAAAACTTGTAAAGTTGTGTGAGTGTAAGAAGCCATTTGAGTGGTATTGTGTGGCTCAAACTAAAAGGGTGCTGTGCAAATAGTATATACTTTATTGCTTTGTTTTCATCTACTGAGAAGATATGCATGTGCAAAATGTTTTTTTGGTTTAGTGTGCTTATTTAAAAGATTCTAGGTGGATGTTATTTTTTTCATAAAAAGATACAATGCCTAACCGTCCTAGATGTGCCAAGCTGAAAGCCGATGCAAATTCTAGTAGCTGGCCAGAGATGTTAGCTTTTTATTGCCATTATGTGTCAATTAAGACATTCAAATGGCAAGATAAATAAATGAGTTGTGTGTAAAACTGGTTGGCATCATCACTGAAAGAGCTTGTTTCATTCAGGAGCTGGAGACTGTTGAGAATATCTATGCGCAAAAGATGGGAGAGCATCTAAAAGAGGTTCAAGTGAAAGATGACCAAAAGGTTATGCATATGGCAACATTGGTAGATGAACTGGACCTAAATGCTCGTGGCAAGGACGTGTTTGTTCTAAAGCTCAATGGAATTATTGATTTCTAAGTGTTGTGTTAGGTTGTGATATAATGTGTGTTTGTTTCATGAAGATGATGATTATGTTTATTTCATGTATTTGTGTAAAATATTGTACTGAATAAAAGCAATAATAAAGCTTGTGGATAGCATAAAGTTATTTATATTTGACAGTTTGTAAAGGGAGTAAGCCAATAATTTTTGATTCTTTTGGATTTTGGCATGATTGAATAGAAAAATGTAAGCAGTAGAACAGTTACAACCATTTTGAATGGTTATAATGCATCTTTGTATATATGTAGATAGATATGCATACGGTTGTTGTCATAAAAAAAAGTAGCATATGTGGTTGCAATGTTTTGATGTATGATATCAATAAGCCAAATGAAATAATGAATGTGTATCAATAAGATTTGGTGTATCTTGGCCAGAGGTAGGTGTAATTTAATTTGCAAGATTCTTTTGGATGGTAGTATGATTCAACAGAAAGAGTAATCTTTCAGACAGTAGACTATGCAGAGAGTAGAGGAAGAACATGTGGAAATTTGGTTTTAAAAAAAAATGGTAGCATATGATAGTTAGGTAGAGATTGTTTACTTGTGGCTAGGAAGGTTTGATAGTATCTCTCTTTGCTGTCTATATAAGTAGTTAGTATGTGTGTGTTATGTGTATATCATAGGTCATTAATTATCTGTTAAAAAGTTTATGCACAAATATGGTTCCAACTCCTAACTTCGATGAATTGAAAGAAGCGTGTGGTTCTAACAAGTTGCATTATGCATTTCGTTTGTTCTTTTTGCATGAGGAGGCTGATAACGTAGGACTTATAATGCTCCTGAGTGAAAAATGTGATGATGTGCGCGCGAGAATCGGGAAAAAAAGGCATTGCTTCAAGAGGGCGGAAGTTTAAGTCCGTCCAATCCTGTCATTGTTAATGGGCTCCAATGTTTGGAGGAAGTACAAACTAAGGACTTTCAGTTATCAGCTGCGTTGGTTGTTCTTCTTGATCTAGTACATGAAGCACACACGGAGAAGCGGCGCTATGTGGTTACGATGGAGCAATATAATTAGGTTGTCTTTCAATGGTTTTAGGTGTGTTAATGTTTCTAAGTAGAATTCCATGTAGGTCGTGCGATGGAGGTGTGTTAATGTTTCTAAGTAGAATTCCATGTAGGTCGTGTGATGGTGCTTAAGAGTATGTTTTTTGTAAGATATTGTATCTATGAATAAAATTAAATTTGGCTGTTTTATGTAAAATGGTATGCAAATCAATATTTTTTTATCTGTTAGATACTTGTATGATTAAAGATAAATGGTAGCAGGTGTGTTCTTTTGTGGATGAAAAAAGTATAGTAAGAAATAATAAAACTTGTAAAGTTGTGTGAGTGTAAGAAGCCATTTGAGTGGTATTGTGTGGCTCAAACTAAAAGGGTGCTGTGCAAATAGTATATACTTTATTGCTTTGTTTTCATCTACTGAGAAGATATGCATGTGCAAAATGTTTTTTTGGTTTAGTGTGCTTATTTAAAAGATTCTAGGTGTATGTTATTTTTTTCATAAAAAGATACAATGCCTAACCGTCCTAGATGTGCCAAGCTGAAAGCCGATGCAAATTCTAGTAGCTGGCCAGAGATGTTAGCTTTTTATTGCCATTATGTGTCAATTAAGACATTCAAATGGCAAGATAAATAAATGAGTTGTGTGTAAAACTGGTTGGCATCATCACTGAAAGAGCTTGTTTCATTCAGGAGCTGGAGACTGTTGAGAATATCTATGCGCAAAAGATGGGAGAGCATCTAAAAGAGGTTCAAGTGAAAGATGACCAAAAGGTTATGCATATGGCAACATTGGTAGATGAACTGGACCTAAATGCTCGTGGCAAGGACGTGTTTGTTCTAAAGCTCAATGGAATTATTGATTTCTAAGTGTTGTGTTAGGTTGTGATATAATGTGTGTTTGTTTCATGAAGATGATGATTATGTTTATTTCATGTATTTGTGTAAAATATTGTACTGAATAAAAGCAATAATAAAGCTTGTGGATAGCATAAAGTTATTTATATTTGACAGTTTGTAAAGGGAGTAAGCCAATAATTTTTGATTCTTTTGGATTTTGGCATGATTGAATAGAAAAATGTAAGCAGTAGAACAGTTACAACCATTTTGAATGGTTATAATGCATCTTTGTATATATGTAGATAGATATGCATACGGTTGTTGTCATAAAAAAAGTAGCATATGTGGTTGCAATGTTTTGATGTATGATATCAATAAGCCAAATGAAATAATGAATGTGTATAAATAAGATTTGGTGTATCTTGGCCAGAGGTAGGTGTAATTTAATTTGCAAGATTCTTTTGGATGGTAGTATGATTCAACAGAAAGAGTAATCTTTCAGACAGTAGACTATGCAGAGAGTAGAGGAAGAACATGTGGAAATTTGGTTTTAAAAAAAAATGGTAGCATATGATAGTTAGGTAGAGATTGTTTACTTGTGGCTAGGAAGGTTTGATAGTATCTCTCTTTGCTGTCTATATAAGTAGTTAGTATGTGTGTGTTATTGTATATCATAGGTCATTAATTATCTGTTAAAAAGTTTATGCACAAATATGGTTCCAACTCCTAACTTCGATGAATTGAAAGAAGCGTGTGGTTCTAACAAGTTGCATCATGCATTTCGTTTGTTCTTTTTGCATGAGGAGGCTGATAACGAAGGACTTATAATGCTCCTGAGTGAAAAATGTGATGATGTGCGCGCGAGAATCGGGAAAAAAGGGCATTGCTTCAAGAGGGTGGAAGTTTAAGTCCGTCCAATCCTGTCATTGTTAATGGGTCCAATGTTTGGAGGAAGTACAAACTAAGGACTTTCAGTTATCGGCTGCGTTAGTTGTTCTTCTTGATCTAGTACATGAAGCACACACGGAGAAGCGGCGCTATGTGGTTACGATGGAGCAATATAATTAGGTTGTCTTTCAATGGTTCTAGGTGTGTTAATGTTTCTAAGTAGAATTCCATGTAGGTCGTGCGATGGAGGTGTGTTAATGTTTCTAAGTAGAATTCCATGTAGGTCGTGTGATGGTGCTTAAGAGTATGTTTTTTGTAAGATATTGTATCTATGAATAAAATTTGGCTGTTTTATGTAAAATGGTATGCAAATCAATATTTTTTTATCTGTTAGATACTTGTATGATTAAAGATAAATGGTAGCAGGTGTGTTCTTTTGTGGATGAAACTTAAAGTATAGTAAGAAATAATATGTAGCAACTCGTACATTTCAGGCTATAATTTGACTTTATTTTGACTTATTATGATTATTTTAATTTTAAGTGACATTACTTTTATAAGTAAGTACGTAAATTAAATCGCTCGCTTAACCCGTAACCAACACTAGACTGTAATCAATCTACGTGTTTTAAACATTTTATTTTTCTTATGGTCATATTTTTTATGAACTATTATTAATTTATTATTTTTTTTACGTAAACTATATGCCTTTTACGTTTTACGCGTATTGAACCTACGTTTATAGATTTTAACAACACTTATGTACTCCGTTAAACTTATCACTTATCTAATATACTAATATAGAGTGTGTTGATAAGTTTTAACATTTTTATAAGTAGTATATTTTTATGTTACTTGATTTTAAGTTTCATGACTTAAGTGCTTAATATTACTAATTATCGGGATCAAACTATACCCATTAAACCTTAAACTATTAATATAACTAAAGTTTTACACAAATCTAACATATAATATCACCATGTGCCACGCTATACTTTCACACAATTACACTTGTCATTAGATAGTTATACTACTTGCCTAATCACCTACTAAATTTCCATTTTTTTTAATTAAAATACCATTGAAAAAAAATATATATTGATTTTATTTTAAGCAAGTTAACGTACAATATTTTTATTTTTATTTTTTTTTATTGTAAAATAGAAATCTTGTGCAAATGGTCTTATTAGTAAAAATTAAAAACTCGATGTAGATCAATATATGTACACGTGCCTCTCTAATTCACTAAGGGTACTACTAGACTTGTGACTAACAATTTTAAGGTATCTCATATGTTGCCACGCATTACTAATAGATCTATTAGTTGTTAATCTAGGAAGCTTTCTTTTTGATAGGATATATAACAAGTAAAATACACAAGTAAGAAGCACTCTCAAGTCTCAATTCAAACCGAATGAGAAATAAAATGATGATGATTCTTAGTAGTTGAAATCAAATAACTTTCGCAATCATCCTTGAAGAGGTCCACTAAAACACCACATAAAATTATTAAAGGTTAACGGTTATTGGTGACTTGATATAATATCAGTAGGAGTTTCACTATATTGATTATACAAAGGTAATTGCCAAAGACATCTGGAGATATACGAATGGTATAGAGATGGATTATAGAAGTTTGTTTTAAACAAGAAGGTTATTGGGTTTTCCTAGTCGTTTTTGTGAGCCGTATTTGTTCTCGTCTACGCTACCGATTTACGTGAGTATTCACAAACCCCTTTTTCTAACTATTTTAATCGCTTTGGGGTGGATGCATGAACTATACTTGACTAAATTGATCACTATTTTATGAACTCTTTTGACTTAAACTTTTGAACTTAAATCAGACTCTTGAACTTTATTGCGAACTTATGACTTGCTTTGAACTTAATGAACCTTATATGCTATGACCCAAAGTCTCGCCTTATGGGTGGAGCGTGCAAAGTCTCGCCATATCGGTGGAGCGTTCTTGACCTAAAGTCTCACCTTATTGGTGGAGCGTGCAAAGTCTCCCATGTTTGGAGCGTTCTTAATTGTATATAATAGTTGTATGATGTACTGTTCGTACATTCGCATTGTTAGTCTCCTATCAGTAGATAGTATGGATAGCGCTATTAGAGGTCGGCCAACCTCTCGTTCACTATGTTACGGGACGCATATTATTTATGTTAGGGGCTTTGCCTGGCATACATTATTATATACGTGGTGCTTATATTGTGAACTAGTATGACCGTGTGTGCTTGATTACCAGACATACTACTTTATATGCAATGGGTTGTGAACACACAGGTTGCAAGTTTTGTATGGGCGGGATTTGCAACTGAGTGGATTTACAATGCCTTTGCCTTGTGAACTTACTTAAAAGGTTTTTCATATTATATAAACCGTGTGTACTCACCAACTATTTTCATAGTTGACCCGTTTTCTCTCATGCATTTCAGGTAATCGTCAATAACTTTTTCTTCAAGGTCTATGCATAATGAAGTTTTCACATGTCACTGCTGATCGTTATGTATTACAAAGCTATCTTTTGGGAACTAAACTTTGTATCTTAAATTGCCGATGTCGGCTATAACAATGTTGTAATGATATAATTTTCCTTTAATGTAAATTATGGTATTGTTCTATATCTCTTTTGTGATGATTATTGATTATGTTGCACCTCGTATTTCCGCTTTAGCGAGGGTGTGACATAATAAAACTTGTAAAGTTGTGTGAGTGTAAGAAGCCATTTGAGTGGTATTGTGTGGCTCAAACTAAAAGGGTGTTGTGCAAATAGTATATACTTTATTGCTTTGTTTTCATCTACTGAGAAGATATGCATGTGCAAAATGTTTTTTGGTTTCGTGTGCTTATTTAAATGATTCTAGGTGGATGTTATTTTTTTCATAAAAAGATACAATGTCTAACCGTCCTAGATGTGCCAAGCTGAAAGCCGATGCAAATTCTAGTAGCTGGCCAGAGATGTTAGCTTTTTATTGCCATCAAGCGTCAATTGAAGACATTCAAATGGCAAGTGAAATAAATGAGTTTTGTGTAAAACTGGTTGGCATCATCACTGAAAGAGCTCGTTTCATTCAGGAGCTGGAGACTGTTGAGAATATCTATGCGCAAAAGATGGGAGAGCATCTAAAAGAGGTTCAAGTGAAAGATGACCAAAAGGTTATGTATATGGCGACATTGGTAGATTAACTGGACCTAAATGCTCGTGGCAAGGACGTGTTTGTTCTAAAGCTCAAGGGAATTATTGATTTCTAAGTGTTGTGTTAGGTTGTGATATAATGTGTGTTTGTTTCATGAAGATGATGATTATGTTTATGTCATGTATCTGTGTAAAATATTGTACTTAATAAAAGCAATAATAAAGCTTGTGGATGAACTATTTGTGTGTTCCATTCTGAAAGCGAATCAAAAGCAAATGCACAAAACAGTAATGCAGTTGCATGGTTTGTTTTCATGCAAATAGGTGAATCTTTTATTTAATATGCAATTATGCCTTACACATATGGGCATTTTGTTTTTTACCATTCAAAAGAGAGTCACGCGAGTTCCTTTTTTTGGTTTGGTTTTCTCTATTTAAGATAGCTGAAATGCACATTTATTTTCATAACTCATTTTATAAGTGTCTAAAAAAAGCAAGAAAAGGCAATGTCTAGGCGTCCTAAGTGTGACCAGCTCTAAGCTGAGGCTAACTCTAATAATTGGTCTGAGATATTAGTTTTGTATTGCCGTCAAGCTAGTATTGAGGATATTCAAATGGCACAACAGATGAATGCGCTTTGTGGTAGATTGGTTGGTGTCATCCGTGATATGCTTAGTTTTATTCAAGAGCTTGAGACTGTTGGGAATAGTTATGCTCAGAAAACAGCAGAGTATTTAAGAGAAGTGCAAGCAAAAGATGACCAGAAAGTCATGCAGATGCGTTTAATGGCAGCTGAATTGGAGCTAAATGCTCACAACAATGATGTGTTTATTATGAAACTTAAGGGTCTAATGGATTTCTAAGTGTGTGGCTACAATTGGAGAAGATTATCTATATGTGTTTAGTCCTATTATGGTTAATGCTAGCTGATTGTAAGATATTTGTTTCAATAAAAGCTAGTGCTTATGTTAAGTAAGTTCATGTTCATTGTAAGATATTTCATTTAATAAAAATGGGAATTTCAGTTAAGTAAAGGCGTGACACTTACTTTTTGTCTTTTTAGATCTGGCACTTCTTCTTGAAAAAGTGGTCGCTTGACTGCTTTGTTCTTGATCTCTCCGCCTTTGACCTCTCCTGAATCTTCTTGGTTTGTTATTGCAAGAGTCGGCGGTGGTGTTGCTATTTTTTAATGATAAATAATCAGAAAATGCATATGTATATCTTATGTTTTAATAACAGAAAGTATTAGGTAAAATGGTGGTACCTAGGTTTGTTTCTATCGCTGGTGTTGTTGCCTCATGGCGTTTTTTCTTGTTGAATACCTGATCTAGGATGAAACCTGTTGTGCTAAAATGGATTTGGAAAACATTTTTTTCGCCTTCAATCGCAAATATCTCTGGTGGTATTTCTTGCAGGTCTGCTCCTTTGTGGTTTGCAACTAACTGTGGACATGAATATCCCGTCACTTCATCTGCTGCAGGTGTAAAGAAAGTGACTTCAACTATTGCAGATGGATCTGTGATGAACGTCGTGAAATTATACCTGTGCAATGTTCAAGAATTCAAAGAATTTTTATTTTTTATTTTTTTATTTCTGGTTTCCTAACTTGATATAAAGGTGTGTCAGAACATCCTGTACCTATATGATGGTTTATCCTGTCTTCCATGGTTCAAACAACGGTAGACTCCATCATCCTCATTCCCTTTTGAACCACATTCGTTGCAAGACATGTAACACCAGTCTCTTTTTATGTTGATGTTGTTTATTGTTGCTTCAGTCGTGAATTTAACTCCCTGGAAATGTGCAAGCAAATAGCTAGTTATCCATTAAATTTTTTTATAAGAGATATTTTTTATGGTTTTTGTGCATTCTTGATGTCTTTGGTTATAAATCATACAAAATTTACCGTGTAACTGCGGCACTTTATTTTAAAAGTGTCTTCAAAGGAAATCTGTTGCGAAATTTTTCTTTTTCAATACCTTCATATGGTGTCTTGCAAATCCGTAATGGTGGATTAACAACATGTCTTGCTCTATACCTGTTTGATATCCAAAAGCTAGAGTTAATCTGTTTTATAAATGTTGAGACAAACATGTGGTCATTTTCAATTTTGGGTTTCAAGACTCTTACTGTTCTCTTGATTGTTTAGCCTCTGGTATGTCTGGGTTCAAGTAACAATATGTTGCGGATGTTGCTATTAGCTGGTAATCTGGCAAAACAGTTTTTTACATTGTCGTAACAATTTTATATCTGCATATAAAGTTAATTTAAAGTATGAATACAATACCTCTGTATTTTGATACGCGGCAAGAGCTGACTGCAATGATAATTGGTTTCTCCATTGTGTCAAGGTCCGTCTCTTCAAACTTTTTAGCCGTGTCATCCCACATACTGAACTCGACAACATTACCGTTGTCATATAAGCAAATTGCTAGACAGATAAGAAAAGGGGTCAAAGTATTTCTGTTTGCTATAAGTATTTGATATAAGTGTATGTACTTTAAGTTTTCTATATCCACTTTTCTATAGATAGTTTGGTCTTCGTTCGGACCTCCCTTTTCTTTTAGCTCGCCAACTGAACCTAGAGATCCTATGTAATCTGCAACTAAATAAGTATTAGAATTTTAACATTTTCTAATATCTTAAAAAGTCAAGAGATAAAACATGACCTGTGAGTATTGGGTAATGCACTTTTCCTGTTGCATCTTCTCTAGGAACTCTGGATTGAAGTTGGTTGTACGAAATAAAGTCAAAGTAGTGATGTGGAATAGCTGTTGTTGTTGTAAGTTCAAACTTTGTGATCTTTCCAAATCTCAGGCTTATTTTGTTATTAATAGTTTGCTGATAAGGGTTGCTAGGTTCACACATGAATTCGGAGATTTTGTAGACTGATCCTATGTTGATTTTTGGGTTGAAATGATCAATATCTCTGACATTCATATTTCCTTGTATTGCATTGCCTTGTTTACATTCATATGATGTTATACAAAAATTCAACGTTTAATATGGTTTGTTTATACTACATGAGTTATTACATACCTCTCGGTCTATCAAGATACATCAAAATCCAGTTTCAGTCTTTCTTCCATTTTTTGGTAAGTCACTGCGACCCATTTTCTGTAAACGCGAGCTTCAAGTATTTTGTCATATGATTTGAGTCGCAGCTCAGCAATTATTACTTCTTGCATTGCAGTGGTAGTTGCAAGTGCTTTTTCATCACATGTGGATTGTGATGCCTCAGTAGGTGTAGCATTTATTGGATCTTGTATACCACTGGTGAGTGCAAGTGTTTTGTCATGTGATCTTGATTGTTGGTCATCAGACGTAGCATTCTCCATTTAACTGTTAAAAGGGAGAAAAAAGAAAAGAAAGTCAGCCACAAACCAAAATTGAAAAGTACTAACGATGCAGACACATATCATTGAAATAACAGCATGATATGAGAGGCTGCATGGCAACCTTCTATAGTAGATTTACCTGTATCCAATGATTGGTATGGTACTTTTATGAAAGTAAAAGAGAATGAAAGCAAAAAAGTATGCACATAGAGAGAGTGAAAGCAAAAAGTATACACATATATAATATATACACATAAAGCAAGCGATCAAATTTAAAATTGGTTGGCGTGTATTTTTTTGAGAAAATCTCTGTAAACTATGTTTTTTGTGACATGAGGCGGTGCATTTTCTTGCTGTTTCATAAGTATTTTGAGACCGTGTGGAGAAGTTGCTCTAGACAAAGCCACATACGATTGTCCATGGCTAAAGATCGGTTCTGGTAGATATACACCAATCTTGTTTAGGGATTGCCCTTGGATTTTGTTGATTGTCATAGCATAACAAAGTTTTATAGGAAACTGGGTTCTTTTGAATATGAAGGAAGGTTAGGGTCTTTATGTACTAAGGTGATCCTGTGTATAAAACTTTCTCGCCAACTTTTGTACCGATAATGATCTGCGCTTCAATAAACTTTGACATCAGATGTGTGACTATCATCCGTGTACCATTGCATAAACCGCCTACGACATTTACATTTCCTAATAGCATGATCGGTGCACCTACTTTCAGTTCAAGCTGATGTGGAGGAAAGCCAGAAAGTTTAAATGTATTTAGATGCTCAGCCGGGTATAACATTTCTGTTTCAGCTCCAGTGTTTCCAGATGGTATTGCTACATCATAACTTGCATAGGTTGTCACGTCACCTTCAACCATTGAAAGAACCTTTGAATTTATAATTTCTGCAATTTCATTTTTTGGACAGACAATGGCTTTTTGTTGAAGAGTTATTGCCGAAGGTGTGTGTAGCGTGGGCCGGTCATAAATGAATTCTATAAGATTCAACAAAACTTCATTATCATTTTCAATGCAATACCTTGCTAGAATATCAATCTACGACGCATCTTCTGCAACACTGTGTCCAAGTACACCATTTCCAACATCAAGTAGCCATGATGCAAACAAATTAGCTATGCTATTTTCTTCTTGACTTAGATCTGGTCTTAATAATCTCATGTTCTGTTTAAGTGTCAGAAGCTGAAAATATGGCCAAAGGTATGAATTTGCGATAGATGATGCTATGAGTTCCATTTTTGGTGCACCCTTCTTTACAGGAAGTGTTTGCCTAAAATCCCCGCCTAAAATAACTGATTTACCTCCGAACAACACTTCTGGTGCGTCAAGCAAATCTCTCAAAGTTCTGTCCAATGCCTCAAAACATCTCCGATCATTCATAGGCGCTTCATCCCAGATAATAAGATATGTCTCAACCAATAATTTTCCCAAGTGAGTGTTTTTTTAACTTTACACAATGTCTCTTCCGTTAATTCGAGCGGCAATTTGAATCTTGAGTGGGCTGTTCTACATGCTGTAAGAAGCAAAGAAGCAATGCCTGAAGAAGCCACTGCTAACACTATGTTGCCCACCGAACGCAGAGCACTAATGATGGTCTTCCAAAGAAAAGTCTTACCCGTTCCGCCATGACAATAGACAAATATTAGTTCTTGCTTATTTGCTGCAAAGGCATTCATAATAAGATCATATATTTGTCGTTGGTCGCTATTCAACTTTGATACATTTTCTTCTTTTTCTTGTTTCAATTCTTCATGGTTATAGTTCTTTTCTTCCATTATAAGTCTGTTTTCAAACTCATCAAGCAATCCTTTTGGAGGCGACGGTAAACCAAACCCTTGTAATGATTTGCCTAAACCACTAAAAAGGACCTCAAGCTCAAACAGTATGTAATATTTTAACTCAGGATCATTTACATAATAATTTCTAATCCCAACACTCTGTGACACAATTCTTGATATGTCGTGACCCATCTCTTTCCAATATTTATTCCATAAGTGGATAGGACTCACCACTTCACAATAAGTCAGAATATGAGCAAAAACAGATCGCAGTTCTGATGACGATGCAGAAAAGCATGCCTCTTCAAGCGTGGTGTACCATTCTTTATCATCACCAAGAAGTCCCAATGCTTCACATGTAGCTCGGTATGTGGGATACAACATTCGGTTAACTTTTTTGACTTTTGTAAATCCTCTGCATCCTTTTTGATGGCAAAGAAGCATTCTAAAGTAGAAGAGTTCACCTAAACTTGGATGTATGTACGCCAAACGACCAACAGATGATTATGTGGTTCTTCTACGTTGCCAAATTTTCTGGTCTTGATACCAAACGAATTCTGAAGGAAACTCTAAGTAAGTTAAATGGCGGCCATCTTCATTATCAGCGTTGTAAGCGAACCACTCTGTGAGTGTTGTAACTTTACGGTCACGACGATTAATAACTGATTCTAGGTTATCATTGTCCCGAAAGGTGATGTGCTGCATATTTTCTAAATGTACAGAAAGTATTTGAACTGTAGGTTCTCGGACGTGTATCTTAAAATTTAGAATTCTCCACATTGCTTCATGAGGACATATAAAGCGACCATCCTGGAAATTCTGAATCTCATCTATCTATGATTGTTGATTAGCCGAAGAAGTAGACGCATCACCAATAGATCTAGTAACTCTTGCAAATATCCGATCTGTGCCTTTTGAAATATATTTAAACAGATACTTTATAAGCATACTCCAACCAAAGTATTCAACATTTATGTGAGCTTGGAATGCCAGGCATAAAGTCCGATTGTATGGCACAACGTACGTGTTGTCTAATTTCATCTGCCTTTTGGTTGTAGATATTTGTGCTTGCCTTCTCTGATAGTGCACTTGACCGTAGGTGTCAAAAAAGGTCTGGGCATTGTATTTTTTAGGGAAATTTTTGGTGCAGTTTATGCCCTTCATACAGGGTGCATTCAAATTAGCCGATCCACAGGGCCCGTGAATCATCATGTCTGAAACTATTTTATATCCTTGGGGATCAACCACTGGGTCCGGTAGCTCTGCGGAGATATATCGATCAACATCTTGTGCATCCTGTATTCTGTTGGTTGAGCTAATCCACACCAATGTATGACAATGTGGCAGGCCACGCTTTTGAAATTCAACTGTATACAAAACTGGTTCAAAAAAACAGGTGTTAAAGCCAGAACAATTGAGTGTTCATATGTTTCTTTAAACAACTTGGAAAGACCCATGCATATTATCAAGTCAGGTTACCTCAACGTACGTAGTACTATAAGAATATACATAAATTAAAAAAAAATATTACGCACCTCTTGTAACATGTCCAAACGGGCGTTTATTTTTTAGAAAGTTGATAAATGCTTTTATCTTTTGCTCGAAAACACGACACACCGCATCTGCTCTATCTGAAGTAGTCAGCAGTGGGTACTGATGCGTGGTTTTGCAACATTGCAAAAGGTTTTACCTCTCAAGGGATCTTGAGAAGCTTGCAATCCCCACCAGGCAGTGTACTTGACCGATGTAGTATAGTGAGTGGCAAGTACCGGGGGATTGATCGTTCTCTCGGGGAATAGTGTCGTTAGGATTGAAACTAATCTAACTAGGTCTAGAGGTGAGGGATGATTCTTTTTTTGTATTTTTATATTTTATGGAAAGCAAGTAAAAATCTCGGGTATTGGAAGAGTGGGCGGAATTAGTTGCTAGCCAACTAACCCAAATAACTACTAATGCAATAAAAATAAAATAACAAGAAAATAAAATGGTGGGAACTTCTTATATAGAGAAAACGTGTTTAGTTAGATTTCCATACTCCTTAGTTATCTTTTATTGATTAATTGGTTTGTCACAATTGCATGGGTGAAGGGTTGCATTCCTTAATACCATTCGTGGGGCCGTGTACGATCTTCCCTAACTCTATAAGCTTTTATCTCTTCCTATGACGACACGTTTAGTATCCTATCATGGCCTCATTAATAGTCACTTATGCATTTAATACAACCAATAAAACCGTAGTACACATCCGATTACGTTTCTTAAGACGTTCAAGCAAGTTACCATATAGGAGATTGGCCAGTTTTCTTAAGCCTAACGATAAAATCAATCACCCACAACAATTAATGACAAACCAACAACCAATAATCAATAACTAAGTTTCATTAGATCTAAGCAAACACAAATAAACCTAAGCTAGCATGTTAAAAGAAAGAAAAGCATACAAGTTAATCAAACAACACATAGATATATTGAATGATTAAAGAATAACTTATCTTTAATTAAACATGGAAGAAACTAGGGGTTTGAAACCCTTACAAAAGCTGCAAGTTCGTACTAGGGTTTATGCCACAAGTTCTCTCCAAAAAGGTTCTCTTCTAATGAATGAAAAATCGAAAATATATATAGAATTTACAATATGACGGCGTCACCTTTTGGGCCGTGACGCTGTCAAGTCACCGTCCTAGGGTTTCTTGATCGCCTGGATCTACATCTGACGCTGTCTGGTTGTATTATGCTCTGGGTCGTTGATGCGTAGGGATTGCTTACGCACTTTGTTTTACCTCTCAAGGGATCTCAAGAGGCTTACAATCCCCACCAGGCAGTGTACCTGACCGATGTAGTATAGTGTAGTGGCAAGTACCGGGGGATTGATCGTTCTCTCACAGGGAATAGTGTTCGTTAGGTTAAAGACTACTCTAATTAAGGTCTAAGGGTGGAGGATGATTATTTTT
>LBNU01012806.1:10484-24267 GCA_014162995.1 Artemisia annua | reverse complement strand
AATGTTCATCTTAAGTGTAAGGGGGTAAATTATGATACCTTAGAGAATGCAATTACACTTGATTTTTGTTTGTCTAATAGTAGGTGTGTAATAAAACTAAGAGAAATATTTGTTAGGGGCGATTTTAGCGCCAAATTTAAATTTTTTTGCAACATATAGGAGTAAAACTTTAGTCTTAATAAGCGTCCCATGGATAGGAGTTGTATGACTAGCACGAAAAACCGTACCACTCAAAAATTTCCACCCCAAATATGTGAGGTTCGCCCCTAGAATGGTTAGGAAAAGCATTCATTGTTGGTGCTTATGAGTGTACCGGTAGTACTTAGATTCTAGAACTTGCATTAGTGATTCATCCCGAGACCGCTAGTGAGACTACATTCGTGTAGTTAGGATTTACTACATGATAAGAGCCATTAGGATAACCCTTGTTTTACACCCATATTATAATTACATTGACTTCATTGGTCAAGTAATTTTCTCACACCTTAGTGTTGTACTCATTTTTAGTACACGATACCCCTAGTACACCCCTCCAAGCCTATCTTTTTCGTTTCTAACTTTAAGCATTTTACTTAAAGGAAGAATTTGTTTACAATCCACCCCCAAATGTACACCGAAATCGCCTTAGCCTACCTTATATGCACTCATCTTCAGTGCATTATTGTGAAAACATTTGTTTAAACCCTAAGTTAATTGTCTAATTTATTACCTGGTTGTTAAGTCGGGTCATATCTTGTACATATTCTTTTGGGACGATTGGGACTCATGGGTAAAGTACTAGTGTTATGGAGTAATGGGGAAGAACATCAATTATTACCCCCATGTATGCGTAAATGTTTTAAAGTACTCCAAGTGTTTCGATTATCTTAATTCGAGTCACTAGAATAGTTATTTGTAAAGTATGTAAAAGTTCAAGTGTAAGGGGAGAACCAAGGCCCCTTGATGTATTATTTTGGATGGTAGGGCAAGAGTGTATGAAAAAAAATCAAAAAATCAAGAAAAAGAAAAAAAAAAGTAGAAAAAGAAGAGTGGAAAAAAACATACGGACTACCATCCCATTTCCTTTTATGTTTATTTTAAGTTTTTGTTATTTTTGTTTCATTAGCTTAATTCGAGTCGATTCTTGGCTAAGCAACGCCACATTGTACATGTAATTTATTTAGATGATTAACTCGCCACCAGTAAAGATTGCCTTTATCCAACAAAACCATGTTTATCATATCCCTACACCTAACGTTACAACCCTTTAAAAGACCTCTTTGATAGTTTATCTTAGGAGCTTACGCCAAAGTGGTGGAGGTTTTTGATCCTTTCCCAAGCCTATGGTAATCTATGTGCTATGACAGGTAGTGAGTGATATTTTTCCATTTCCATTTGTGATATATACCTTTATCACACCCGAGAGATGTGAGTATCTAAACACTATTTGTGAGGTGCTAGTGTATAATTTCCGTGCTTACTTTGATTAAGGTGGAACGATCATTTGTTGTAATTACTTTTATATTAGCATTAAATGACCCCTAACTTGTATTTTGATTAGAATAAAAGCGTATTTGCTTGAGGACAAGCAAATCTCAAGTGTAAGGGTATTTGATGAGGCGAAAAGTGTTACGCTTTTAGGGGGTCATTTAAGCCCTAATCCGTAATTATTTGATCAAATATTGCCTTAAATCGTTCCTTTTGTCATTTTAGGTACTTTGGAGAGGAAATCTGGAAAAGGGAGCATTTTGGACGATTTTGGAGCATAAAAGTGAAGAAAACGACAAAGTCCCAAAAACATGCTGGAAACTGTACCTGACGGCGTCACTCTTTACGAGGTGACGGCGTCACGCTTTGACAAAGAGGTGGATATGAAATTACACGAGACACTCCAGAAAGTTTTGATGATATAACACGTGACGGCGTCACGCTTTGTGACGCCTAGGCCGTCACGTTATAAGCCAAAGAGAGACAACCCAGAGAGAAATGAAGGGGGACGGCGTCAGCAGTGGATCTGAGCAATCAGAGAAGAGTTTTGGCGGCGAGGTGACGGTGTCACAGGCTATAACGTGACGCCGTCAGATTGTAAAATCTATATATAGTTTTCTAATTTTCATTCATTAGTGTGCAACTTTTGGCAGAACTTTAGGGATAAACCCTAAGTCAAATTTTACTGTATTTTCAAGGGTTTTTCACCCTCGTTTCATCCATTCTTAATTAAAGATAAGTCTTCCATTAATCATTCAATATGTCTATGTGTTGTTTGATTTTATCTTATGCTTGTCTTTACATTAACATGCTAGGCTAGGTTTTTCTTGTGTTTGCTTAGATGTAATGAAACCTAGCTATTGATTATTGGTTGATGGTTGGTTATTAATTGTTGTGGGTGGGTGATTTCAATGTTAGGCTTAAGAAAACTGGCTAACTTCCAATTGGTAACATGCTTGAACGTCTTAAGAAACATGAATCGGATGTGCACTACGATTAATTGGTTGTATTTAATGCATAAGTAACTATTAGTGATTTCATGGTTAGGATACTAAACGTGTCGCCATAGGATGAAGTAGGAGCTTATAGAGTTGGGGAAGGACATGCACGCCCCACGAATGGCATTAAGGAATACAACCTGTCATCCACACAATTGTAACAAACTAATCAACCGGTAAAAGATAGCTAGGGAGTAATGAAACCTAAGTAAACACACTTTTCTCCATATTAGTTTCACGACCTTTTATTTTCTTGTCTTTTTATTTTATTTGCAGTAGTTAATTGGGTTAGTTGACTAGCAACTAATTCCGCCCACTCCTTCAAAAACCGAGATTTTTACTTGCTTTTAGAAAATATAAAAATACAAAAAAGAATCATCCCTCACCCTTAGACCTAATTAGATTAGCTTTCAATCCTAACGAACACTATTCCCCAAGTAGAACGATCAATCCCCCGGTACTTGCCACTATACTATACTACATCTGTAACATCCGGAAAATTTTCTAAATTTATTTTACGAGCCAAAACATTCATCTTTGTTCTTCCTTGACTTTTGAGCTTCTTGGAACTTGTTGGGTTTGAAAAACCATGAAATATCTTGATTAACGTGAGCGTTACTCCTTTATCGAGCCGGCACAACTGATGAGACGAAAAGTGTTATGCTTTTAGGGGGTCATTTAAGCCCTAATTCGTATAAATGTGATCAAATATTACCCTAAATCGTTCCTTTTGTCATTTTAGGTACTTTTGAGAGGAATTCTGGAAAACATGCACATTTGGACGTTTTTTGGAGCATAAAAGTGAAGAAAACGACAAAGTCTCAAAAGATGAAGATTTACAACCTGACGGCGTCAGAAGTCACAAGGTGACGCCGTCAGAAAGCCTTGACAAAAGAGTGGAAACCAATTATCAAATGACGGGCCAGAGGAAATTTTGGATTTAACACCTGACGCCGTCAGGTGTTAGGAAAAGTAGGCCGTCAGGAGTAAAGTTAAAGAGTGACGGCCCAGAAGGTTTTATAAGGTGACGGCGTCAGAAGTGGATCTAGGCCATCCGAGAAACCTAATGGCGGCGAGCTGACGGCGTCAGCCCTTATAACCTGACGCCGTCAGAGTGTAAAATCTATATATAGTTTTCTAATTTTCATTCATTAGTGTGGAACTTTGTGGAGAACTTTTAGGGCAAACCCTAAAGACGAATTTTCTGTACTTTTTAGGGTTTCCAACCCTTGGAACCCTCATGCTTAATTAAAGATAAGTCTTCACTTTAATTCAATCAATATGTCTATGTGTTGGTTGATTATCTCTTTTGCTTGTCTTTTAATTAACATGTGTAGCTAAATTCTCTAGTGTTTGCTTAGATCTAATGAAACCTAACTATTAATTATTGGTTGATTGGTGTGTGTTGTTGTTTGTTGGGATGATTGTTCCATCAATGTTAGGCTCAAGAAAACTGGCCAACCTCCTTTATGGTAACGTGCTTGAACGTCTTGGGAAACATGTAGCCAAGGCATACTAGGCTATTAAGGTAGTATTTAACGCATGAGCCACTGTTTACAACCCCTATGGTTGTGCCGTGCATGGCATAGGGCGAGATAAGAGCTCATAGAATTGGAGAGATATGTATGCCACTCCATGAGTTATTAGGAATACACCCTTCATCCACACAAGTAACACACATATCAATTAACCGGTAAAAGATAGTTAGGGAGTAATGAAATCTAAGTAAACACAATTTTCTCCATATTGTTTTCACAACCACAATAGTTTAGATATTTATTTTATTTTAATTTGCATAAGTAGTAAACTTGGGTTAGTTGACTAGCAACTAATTCCGCCCTTCCTCTAAAAACCGAGATTTTAATTGCTTTCAAAAAAATATAAAAATACAAAAAGAATCTTCCTTCCACCCTTAGACCTATTAGAGTAGCTTTTCTATCCTAACGAACACTATTCCCTGTGAGAGAACGATCAATCCCCCGTACTTACCACTATCCTATACTACATCGGTCAGGTACACTGCCTGGTGGGGTTGTAAGCCTCTTGAGATCCCTCGAGAGGTAAAACCTGTTGTAAGGTCACAAAACCACGCATCAAGTTTTTGGCGCCGCTGCCGGGGAATAGTTATTGTTTAGGTAGAATTTTTATTTCTTTAGGTCTACTCACTAGATTCCTTTCTAGTGAGATTTTTATTTTCTTTTTCTAGGATTTTCTTTAGTCTATCTTTTTCTTCGTGTTTTTGTTCGTAATCTTTACCATCCGCCATCATGGAAGGTGGTAACATCCTTGATCCCAACAACCTAATTCAACCAAACCACCCACCACAACCAAACCAACCTCCTAGACCCCGCACCTTAGGAGAGTATTCCCGACCTAGCCACCTTGGCTATCGAAACACCATTGAGCTCACTCAAGGAGCCAATGTCACTCCCTTGCGATCCGACACCATCCGGTTGGTGCAAAGCGGATGCGCATTCCATGGACTTCGTTCCGAAGATCCAAACCAACATCTCAAGGATTTCCTCAAAATCGTAGATTCCATAGACCTTGATGTTGCAACTCGAGAGACGACCCGATTGCGTCTCTTCCAATTCTCTCTACGGGACCAAGCTAGTCAATGGCTTGAGCGACTTCCCGCAGGATCCATCACCTCTTGGGACGATCTCACAACTCGTTTCCTTGCTCAATTTTTCCCACCGGGGAGAACTACCAAGCTAAGGAATGATATCTTGGCGTTCCAACAACGCCAAGGCGAAACCCTCTACGAGGCATGGACTCGATTCAAGGACTTACTCCAAAAAGTCCCTCATCATGGCATAGACCTTTGGCTCCAAGTCCAAATCTTCTATGACCACATCAATCTCCACACGAGGCAAACCATTGACCAAGCGGCCGGTGGCAAGCTACGTGATCTAAGTGCGGAACAATCATGGGATCTCCTAGAAGATCTTGCTCTATATGACAACGAAAGTTGGAATGATCCCCGTGATTTGAATAAAACGGTCAAGGCAATATCTTTGCCTTCGAATAATTCAAGCACTTCCGACCGTAGGATCATAGAACTTGAAGACCAAGTCAAGTTTCTCATGAAATCCTACGAAGCTCCTAAACCTTCAAGCCAAGTGAACAAAATCACTTCTTCGTGCGAATTATGTAGTGGTCCCCACGACACTCGTGATTGCATGGAACTCCCCGAACAAGCTTTTGCGGACTACGCATCCACGCGTACCGACGGAGCGGGAGATAAGTGGTACACTTTCAAACCCGAGCCAAACCCTTATGGAGATTCATACAACCCCTCATGGAAAAATCACCCCAACCTTAGGTGGAAGTCAAACCAAAACGCACCCCAAAACAATTCTTCCAACCCACCTAACCGGTTTCAACCCAACGGTAATTCCTCAAACCGTACCTTCAACAACAATCCTTCCAACAACTATGGTAGTACCAACAACTTTGAAGGATTGATGTCCAATTTTATGGCATCTCAAGAAGCTCGCATAGCTAAATTCACATCCGAATTCAATCAACAACAAGTAGAGATGACCAATAAAATTGACAACTTGTTGAAAGCCCTCAACAACCAAGTGCTATCACCCCCACAAAAGGACGCTAGAAACACCAATAGCGAACCACAAATCAAGGACCCCTCTTCATCCAAACATGTCCACTTCGTAAACGTTGTGACCATTAGACCAATTGATAGGAGTGAGAATGATAGTGAATCAAAGGATGAGAGTAAGGAATTAGAGGATGATAGGAAGGCTAAGGTTAGCGAAATAGAAGAAGTAGAGGAGGAGGATTACTTCAATAGGTTACCCACTAAGGAAGAGCGAGCATATCATAAGAATCTATTCGATGACTCCGAGACCCCATACATCCTAGGTAACCCAATTTTCAAGGTGGGCGATCCATCTAATCTCAACATACCATGCAACATCGGGCATTTGCATATTTGGAAAGCGTACATTGACCCTAGATCACCCATTAACATCATGACTAGAGCTCAATACAATTTGATAATGAAAAGTCAACTAGGGTATAGAGTGTTTCCCGATAAGGGATGGATTAGTAACTTCACGGGAAGAGTTAAAGGATTACCGGTTTATGTAGGAAACTTTACCTATGTCACCGACTTTGTGATTGTAGAAGATATCCGCCCAATAATCGATGCAAGTGTGACCCAAGTAGTCTTAGGCAAACCATTTATCGAGGTCTCTAGAATGACTCATGAACCTTCCTTAGGGATAGTCACATTTAAGGATGAGACCGATGAGGTGAACTACCAAATGCCGTATAAGATAGAGCAATACCAACACTTGTCAAACGTTGAGAAGGAGCTCAAACAAGCGGTTTACTATAGGAATGATGAGGATAGACGTAGGGGAGTAGACTATGTCATGAAAAGGATTTTCGGTTTCTATAAGGATTGTTTGAACTTAGGGCCCGAATACAAAACCGGAAAAGAGGATGACTTAGGAACCGAGACCAACGACGAAGTCACGTAACGTACGGTGACTTTGAGTCTAGCTACAAGACTCGTTAATAAAGAAAAGCGCTTCTTGGGAGGCAACCCATGTTTTGTGTGTTTTTGTGTGTTTATTTGATTTTATTTGTTTCCGTATGTAAGTTATATTTCTTGTTATTGATTCATGCTTCAAACTAAATTGTGAAAATGCTTTATTTTGTTTTTAACTTCGTCTTAACTACATATAAAGGTATTTTGCAAAAGCTAAGTGTAAGGGAAATCTAAATCGGTTTATATAGAACGAATGAACATGAATCATAACAATGAAATTAGCATACATATTAGTACTTGTTTGAGTCAAATGCTTGTATCGAGTCATAATGAATTTTTGCAGGAATTCCAGGAAGTAAGATCTAGTTTTTCCAGAATTTTTCCCGGAAGCTTAACATGAGAATTCTGTCAGAACTTTCTGACGGCGTCAGGGTTAACACCTGACGGCGTCAGGTTATAATTTTCTGCAATTTTTGAAAGTTTTGTATTTTTCCGGAAACCTAAAAAGTTTTGTCAATTCTTTAACTTATAATCTCCAGGAATTCTGCAAAATATTCATTCCACAAGCATTATATCTTATTATGTAGATTTTACCGCCGATTTTACGCGAGGTTGGCCTTTATCTTTTTCAGGTTAACAGGTTATTTTGGACAAGAAGACGTTTATTATTTTGGAAGGGAAGCTTTGAACGTTCGTCTATCTTGGAAGAAGATCTAACCATGTTACATCACTATCCACAACAAACGATTCAGGGGAGTATTTGATTTCATTCTTTCATCTTATTTACTTTTACGTCTTTTATTTGAACATTGGGGACAATGTTCGGTTTAAGTGTAAGGGGGGTAAATGAAAGCACCGTTGAGAATATACTTACGCTTGATGTTTTGCTTTGTTTGATAGTAAATTTGTAATAAAACCAAGAGAAATATTTGTTAGGGCAATTTTAGCGCCAATTTAAAATTTTTTACAACATTTAGAAGTGAAACCTTGATCTTAATGAGCGTCTCATGGATAGGAAATTGTATGACTAGCACAAAACCGTACCACTAAAAAATTTTCCACCCCAAATATGTGAGGTTCGCCCCTAGAATTGGTAGGAAAAGCATCCATCTTTGGTGCTATGATGTGAGTACCGGTAGTATTTAGATTCTAGAACTTGCGTTAGGACCATCTCAAATCCACAAGTGAGACTACATTCGTGTAGTTAAGATTTACTACATGATAAGAGGCATTAGGATTAACCCATTGTTTTACACCCGTATATTTGTTATAATTACATTGACTTCATTGGTCAAGTAATTCTCCCACACCCTTTGCGTTGTATCCATTTTTGGTACACGATACCCCTAGTACACCCCTCCGAGCCTATCCTTTCGTTTCGACCTTTGAGCATCTTACTCAAAGTGAGAATTTGTTTACACCCCACTAAATGTACACCCAAATCGCCTTAGCCTACCTTGTATGCACCCACCTTTGGTGCATTATTGTGAAAACATTTGTTAAACCCTTAGTTAATTATCCGGTCAATTACATGGTTGCTAAGTTAAGTCATATCCTTGTACATATTGTTTTGGGACGATTGGGACTCATGGGTAAAGTACTAGTGTAATGAAGTAATGGGGAAGAACAACATTATTACCCCCATACGTGCTAAATATTTTAAAAGTACTCCAAGTTTTTCGATTATCTTAATTCGAGTCATTAGAATAGTGATTGTAAAGTTATGTAAAGATTCAAGTGTAAGGGGAATGCAAATCCCCTATGATGTATTATTTTGGATGGTAGGGCAAGAGTGTATGAAAAAAAAAATCGAAAAATCAAGAAAAATAAAAAAAAATATGAAAAAGAAAGAAGAAAAACATACGGACTACCATCCCGTTTCCTTTTATGTTCCTTTTTAGTTTTTGTTATTTCATTTTTAGACTAAGATTGAGTCGAGTCTTGACTTAAGCAACGATGTAGAGTGCATGTATTTGATCATGATAATTAACTCGCCACCACTAAAATACCCTTTATTCCAACCAAACCGTGTTATCATATCCCTACACCTTACGTTACAACCCTTTATAAAGCCCTCTTTGATAGTTTATCTTAGGTGCTTACGCCTAGTGGAGGAGTAATTGATCCTTTCCCAAGCCTATGGTAATCTATTTGCTATGACAGGTAGTGAGTGTTATTTTCCGTTTCCATTTATGAGATATAAACTTTATGACATTTGAGAGATGTGAGAATCCAAACACTATTTGTGAGGTGCTAGTGTATGATTTCCGTGCTTGTTATGATTAGGGTCTAATAACTATTTGTTGTAATTACTTTTATATTCGTGTTAAATGACCCCTAACTCATATTTTGATTGGAATAAAAGCTCATTTGCTTGAGGACAAGCAAATCCCAAGTGTAAGGGTATTTGATGAGACGAAAAGTGTTACGCTTTTAGGGGGTCATTTAAGCCCTAATTCGTATAAATGTGATCAAATATTGCCCTAAATCGTTCCTTTTGTCATTTTAGGTACTTTTGAGAGGAATTCTGGAAAACATGCATATTCGGACGTTTTTGGAGCATAAAAGTGAAGAAAACGACAAAGTCTCAAAAGATGAAGATTTACAACCTGACGGCGTCAGAAGTCACAAGGTGACGCCGTCAGAAAGCCTTGACAAAAGAGTGGAAACCAATTATCAAATGACGGGCCAGAGGAAATTTTGGATTTAACACCTGACGCCGTCAGGTGTTAGGAAAAGTAGGCCGTCAGGAGTAAAGTTAAAGAGTGACGGCCCAGAAGGTTTTATAAGGTGACGGCGTCAGAAGTGGATCTAGGCCATCCGAGAAACCTAATGGCGGCGAGCTGACGGCGTCAGCCCTTATAACCTGACGCCGTCAGAGTGTAAAATCTATATATAGTTTTCTAATTTTCATTCATTAGTGTGGAACTTTGTGGAGAACTTTTAGGGCAAACCCTAAAGACGAATTTTCTGTACTTTTTAGGGTTTCCAACCCTTGGAACCCTCATGCTTAATTAAAGATAAGTCTTCACTTTAATTCAATCAATATGTCTATGTGTTGGTTGATTATCTCTTTTGCTTGTCTTTTAATTAACATGTGTAGCTAAATTCTCTAGTGTTTGCTTAGATCTAATGAAACCTAACTATTAATTATTGGTTGATTGGTGTGTGTTGTTGTTTGTTGGGATGATTGTTCCATCAATGTTAGGCTCAAGAAAACTGGCCAACCTCCTTTATGGTAACGTGCTTGAACGTCTTGGGAAACATGTAGCCAAGGCATACTAGGCTATTAAGGTAGTATTTAACGCATGAGCCACTGTTTACAACCCCTATGGTTGTGCCGTGCATGGCATAGGGCGAGATAAGAGCTCATAGAATTGGAGAGATATGTATGCCACTCCATGAGTTATTAGGAATACACCCTTCATCCACACAAGTAACACACATATCAATTAACCGGTAAAAGATAGTTAGGGAGTAATGAAATCTAAGTAAACACAATTTTCTCCATATTGTTTTCACAACCACAATAGTTTAGATATTTATTTATTTTAATTTGCATAAGTAGTAAACTTGGGTTAGTTGATTAACAACTAATTCCGCCCTTCTTCCAAAAACCGAGATTTTAATTGCTTTCTAAAAAATATAAAAATACAAAAAGAATCTTCCTTCCACCTTTAGACCTATTAGAGTAGCTTTTCTATCCTAACGAACACTATTCCCTGTGAGAGAACGATCAATCCCCCGTACTTACTACTATCCTATACTACATCGGTCAGGTACACTGCCCTGTGGGGTTGTAAGCCTCTTGAGATCCCTCGAGAGGTAAAACCTGTTGTAAGGTCACAAAACCACGCATCAACAACCTAGAAAACTCGAATTATATTGCATTTGCCAAATTAATTAAATTATATTGAGTTTGTGAAAAACTTTGAAGTTCATACTTGATTTTATTGGAAAAATGATTTCGTTAACAATGGCGCAAGTTTCGTAATTTTTCGAGTCCGTTTACTATGTCGTTTGAGCCCCGAACCATTTTTGTGAGAAGTTTAACTAGATTGGCAGTTTTGGTCCCTTGTATTAGTTTCACTTTTCACCCTCACATTTATATTTTCGTTTTCCACCCTAATCTTAAATATATAAACCCCTATAATATTTATCTTATTCATTTTATTTATATAAAACACACACACTCACTCATTTTTTCTCTCCTTTCTCTCTCTATCTCACCCTCGCCGGATTCTTCAAAAAATCCGGCCAACACCAGCAGATTCCGGCGCCGGTCACTGGAATATTTTTTTTGACCAAACTTTTTATTTGCCGAATCGATAGATCGGCTTCTCCTTATCATTTCTGGAAACTTTGAGCCCTCGGCTCCCACGGCAACACCCTTCACGCGCCACCACCGCCGTTGTTACACCGCCGCCACCACACTGAGACACCACCACCTTCTCCTTCATCTTCCTTGACGGTAAGAATGACCCACGCGCCCTATTTTATTGATTTAACAACTTTCATTTCAAAACCCTAACCCTAGCTTTTTAATAAAATGGTTTCTATGATAAAGTCTTTTATAAAATCTCTCGTTTTGGTAAAAACTCATGTGGAAATTTTTGTTTTGCTCTCGTACGCACGACCCACTTCTGACTCGGTCAACTCACCGAGTCAACTCAGTGACTCGGTGATGTTTTTAATGTTTTTATTGTTATTTTGGTTGTATCAACGAGGGAGTATATTATTTTCCTTATTTGGACTTGTTTTCGAGGGTCCGTTTGGGTGCCTTGTTCTCGGCAGTGAGCTCACCACCACCACCGAGTCGTCTCGTGACCCATGTGGTGGTGTGGTGAGTTATAGATGTTGTTCTTGTTGATGTTGTGGTTAGGCCGAGAGTTTGAGACTCGGATATGGATGGTTTTGGACTTGAGTGTTGATGTAGTTGTTAGTGTTGTTAGTTTTTGTGTTTGTGATGGGTTAGCTTGGTCTCGGGTTCGAGCCGTGAGTCGTTTAATTATTTTGTTGTGTTTGTTTAGTTAGTTATGGTTCGGTAACGGTTTCAGCTAATATATATACTTGACGTGGGAAACTTGGCGAATAATATAAATTGGACTAATAAATATGAGACAATAAAACAAGTTGGATATTATTGAGTGGATTGTGACATCGGACTTGGATACGGATATTTATATTGTGAAGTTATTTGTGATGGACAAGGATTGGACGTATTGGATTTGCGGTATGGTTATTTGGACTATATGGACCCTTTGGACGAATAATACGAAATGGTCGATAAATCTAAACATATAACATTAACGTGAATGATATATCCAATTGTATATAATAACTTGTGACATTTAGCGATAATTAGGATATATTTTAGAGTCGATGACTCGGGAAAATGTTGTATAAACGGGCAGGTCATACCGAAATTTCGTAAAGTCTTTTATAAACTTAAAATGTTTATGCATCGAAAAGCTTTTCAAAACTCATATGTTTTAACAACTATTTTGGAAAAAATGGGTAAACGCCGAAACTATCTATCATTGGTTTCTTTCGTTTGTTTTATCTTATTCCTTCTATTCTTTTATTCTTTTCTCTTCCCGTTTATATTTCATTGTAGTTTCTATTTGTTTTAGTGTGAGTTATTCTTTGGTCATACATTTTACGACTTCTTCACGAGAGCGTTTTATTCTCCTTTGTCATTTCTTTCTATGTGTTTGATTTCGTTTCGCCACCTTTCTTTGTCTTATTCTCGAAATTGTATTTTCCAAAAGATCCACACGAGATTACAAATGTTTACTTCTTTTATCGCTATTGGAAACAAAACCTTTTCATAACACACAAGTATTCAACGAACGTTACTTTATATATATTACTTGAGTATTATTTCTGATATATATTACTCGATAGGTTGTGCCGATTCGTTACCGTTGTGCTTATACTTTTGACGAAATTGTGCTTGGTGCCTTGTGCTTGTACTTTCTTGATGCTGTTGTGCCTACACTATTCTTGAGGCCCTTGTGATTTACTAGTTGAGACTAGTTGCGATTCTTGCATTGCTGCGTACTCAGGTGAGTCCATAGCCCCACTTTTATCTATTCTAATTGCTTTGCAAACTACTTGGGGTAAGATACATGCTCTGTTTNTCCACCGGTGTTAAAGGAGCTTGTTGACTAGTGAGATTAACTCTCGAGTTGGATACTCGGGGCGTGGAGTAGGGCAAGGAAAAAGAGTCCTTGTAGACCGAACCACGATAAACGATTGTGTTGTGGTTTGATTGTTCTTAACTCTTCTTTACTTATTGCATATTAGTATATATCTATTGATTACACGTTAAGTTTCTAAAAAGTAAAACGAAACTAAAAACCGGTAAACTATTCAACCCCCCCTTCTAGTTTCCACAGATCACAATGATTTGAAAACTGTTTATTGAGCTGGAAACTTATTTATGCTGGTACTGTGAGTGAAGCAGTAACCATTTTGTTGGATAAGCACTAAGTACGATTTTTGCCACTATTAAGTCCCTCAGATCATGAGCCATTAATCACTTGCGAGTGAGCGCGAATATAGTATATAGGCCTATAGGAATTGACCCTCCCACTCCTTTTGCTGGATAGGCAAATTGTGGTGTACTATATTTGAGGTTGGCTAGGTATTTGGTAGTACCTAGCGTAGGGGGCATTTGTATATATGAAATTCCGCGGTTATTGTCGACTTATTTTCAGTACAGTGTTACTGGTGTTGGTTTGGTTAACGCTTGGTGTCATGAGCTTAGTGCAGTGGTATTTTCGGGCGTATAACA
>LBNU01012802.1:56001-72378 GCA_014162995.1 Artemisia annua | reverse complement strand
ACCCTCTTTAACCATAAAGTGACACTTCTCCCAATTCAGAACTAGGTTAGTGTCTTCACACCTTTGGAGCATTTGTTCTAAATGGGAGAGACAAGACGAAAATGAATCACCATACACAGAAAAATCATCCATAAAAACTTCCATTGTCTTCCCGATCATGTTTTGAAAAATGGCGGTCATACATCTCTGGAACGTGCCTGGGGCATTGCATAAGCCAAAGGGCATACGGCTATAGGCAAAAGTTCCGTAGGGACAAGTAAAAGTGGTTTTCTCTTGATCGGGAGGATCAATGGGAATTTGAAAATAGCCAGAAAAACCATCAAGAAAACAATAAAACTCATTTCCTGCAAGTCGTTCAATCATTTGATCCATGAAAGGAAGAGGAAAATGGTCTTTTCGAGTTGCTTCATTTAGCTTTCGATAGTCGATGCATACTCTCCAACCGGTTACGAGACGCGTTGGAATAAGCTCATCATCATCATTCGTAATGACAGTCATTCCACCCTTCTTTGGCACACAATGGACCGGGCTAACCCATGAGCTATCAGAAATTGGGTAAATCATCCCAGCGTCGAGTAATTTGATTACTTCATTCTTGACGACTTCATGTATTTTTGGGTTAACTCGTCTTTGTTGTTGGATGGACGGCTTAGCATCGTTTTCAAGTAAAATCTTATGGGTGCAAAAACGAGGATCTATGCCTTTGATGTCGGAAATTTAGTTTACGTGCGGTTTGACAACGTACTCACTCTCCCGGATTTTATATTACTCAAGGTACTATCATCAATGTAGTTCCATAACAAATTTACTTTTCGGTAGCAGGTATTTAGCATTTGCCCATCTCTGTTAACATTTCTGCAAACAATGTAATGAACAGGTTTTTAGCATTTGCCCAAAATTCCCATGTCTGTTAACATTTAGCATTTGCCCAGGTATTTACCATTTGCCCAAAATTTTATTATAAACGTCCCATGTTGTGTGATCCATCCAATGCAGAAAAGGCAAAAGTTTATTATAAATGACCCATGTTGTGTGATCCATCCAATGCATTGTTTTCGATCGTGTACCTACGGATCGGTAAAATAACCGCCAACTACGACGCCCCGCCGCAACGCGGCGGACCGGTGCCCGACTCGTTAACAATATATATTAAAAGGCAAAGGTCGCGACGTCGTTTTGCCCCGTGGGTTTCCCGCCAAAATTACCAGGCTACTAAGGCCCAGTTCCTTAGCCTGTTTCTTTGATCCAGATCCATCCATTTATGCGATAATAATACTTCGGTCTCCTGAACCTTCCACAATCATCTTCATTGACCTAGAATCTACATCAAGTCCTCCCAATATACGGTAATCATGATGCAGCCACCTTACCAATTGCTGTCGACTTCTGATTTTCGCGATAGGTAATCATTATGATGGTTTTAATTTTGTAGTTATTAATTTATGGTACCTTAAATCGTTTATTGATGACCAAGATGAGGTTAAACAGCTTTTTCTTTTTTATTGTGAGTTATTGATGCATATAAGGAGAAGGATTCAATTAGGTACTTTAAAAAAACTAGGGGTTTTAGTTTTTATGTTTCGATTAGTTGTAACCTAATTTTATTTGTGTGATTGATGGCTTGTTGTTGATTTTCAGAAGTGAGAAGATATGAAGGAAGTCGATGATAGTGCTCGAGTTACCTACACCGCGGTTCGGGTGAGCTGTACTAGATTACATTTTTTTTCTTTTACTCTTTTGGCTATTTACATCTTACTATCTATTTGGTTTTCGATAGTAGTATAGTGTATTATTAGCTTTTAGGCGTAAAACTTGTGCGAACTTTTGTGACTTTATTGTTTCTAAGAGTCATTTTAAGGTCTACTAACTTCCTGCAATCTCTTATCATTACAGGTGTACAGCAAGAAAGCACGAACTTGGGAACAAATGACATGGGAGGTTTGTTAAGGCACTGTTTGGGTTTCTTTTGTCTCAGATAAATGATAACCTGAATCAGCTCATGCATTAGGGAATGGCTCAAAATTGCCACCACTAATTGTTTTTTGTTGTGCAGATGTAAAAGGTGACAAATGAATATAAACTGGGATTTGTGATTGTGAAGAGGGTATTTTTTTTTTAATTTAATCACAGAATGTAAGATCTCACATCTATTTTAGTGTAATGTATATATGATTCTATACACTAAATTTGTTACAAACAATGGTAGTACATGTGAAGTATATATTGTTCCGTCATGGTCATCATGCGGGCATATGGGTAATGGCCAACGGGTTAAAATTTTGATCAACACAGCAGTTTTTTTCCCAAGTTTAATTTGCTAGCTATTTTGTGTATAATTGACATAGTATCTAACAACCAAATGTATAACAATAAAACCTGAGGTATATAGATGCCAACGAAGCATGACGGAAGAATTTTGTGTCCCTGTTTGCAGGCTAGAATTGTTAACATAGGAGCAGCTTGCGAAAGTGCTAAAACAGTCATTGCTGATAACACTGTGGCATGCTACTACTTCTGAAAGTTAAGACGATGGTTGCACACTTTTGATACGTGGTACGTGTTGCACATATGCCTAGAATTTTCCCGTTTACTGTAACAGAAACAGTAACTTATATGCATTTAGCATTCACCTGATTACTTACAATGACACTTGCATTGCTTAACAGAACCATAGTGATTTGGTGTTGTTGTTGAACAAGTGTAGAAGGCTGCAATAAAGAAGATGGATATGCAAGCATCAAAAGAATTTTCGGCTGAACTGAAGGTGTCACACATGTTCACCGCTCGAACCTGGTAATTTCTCCAGACCTATGCAAGTTATCAATTTCTTCTTTCTGTGTATCGGATAAGAATTTGGACGCATATTCATGTATTGGAATAGCTATTACAACCATATTATTGTTAATGGAGTGCTTAGATTTGCAATTTATAGCTTCAAACAGAATCAGTCATATTAGCAATAACCTTTAAATGATCACAATTAGCCAAACACTCAACATCAGCCTCACAAACTATCTTCTTCTACCTGTTTTTTTAGCGTTAACTATCTAATTCTGATGATTAGTTAGTCACTAATCATGTAGTCATGCCCCATTTTGGATTGCGATTAAATAGAGTTCCCATGATTTTGCAGGTACGGTTGCTAGGATACTGTGTCGAAGAGCCATTGTTTTGGGTCTATGAATTCAGCGAAAATGGAAATTTAAGCCAACATTTGCGTGGTTCGGCAGGTAACGAGGCAAAGAAAAGCAAATATTCATTCACTTATTCTGCTTTTAAGCGCCACCCTATAACGAACGGAGTGTTAAAGCAGGTGATTACTTAGCATCCGACTTCATTAGAGTTACTGGTAAATCTGATTAATAGATAATGATCATATTTCTTACAGGTTATTCCGGATCGACTATTCCACCGATTCTTCAGAAAAATCTCAAAGTGGATCTACTGAAAGTATTGCATCGTAGTCCTGTTACGTCCCCATTAACTTCTTCTGATTCATTTTGTTTCTGGTGCATCGCGATTAGTTCGTGGTCGTTTAAGGTTTACCTTTTTCTTACATCCTAAATCATATTGCTGTTATAGGTGTGTTTGTATGTTTCTTTAAACATGTTAGTACTTTTGCAAAATCTTAAGCAATTTCGTACAAACTTTATGGACTGTTTGTTTGGTTAAATTGAGAGGGGAAAAACAATTTTAAAACGGTGTTTGGCTGCTAAATTTTTATGTAGGAAAGAAACCTGAAATTGTTGTTTGGGTACTGATTATTTATGCCGAATCAAAAAACAGTTGTTTCGTGGCTAAAATTCGAGGCAAAAGAACTGGGATTTGGAAAGAATGATGAGGGTGATACTCATTTACGAGTACGGGACATGTTACACCCAANACTTGCATTGCTTAACAGAACCATAGTGATTTGGTGTTGTTGTTGAACAAGTGTAGAAGGCTGCAATAAAGAAGATGGATATGCAAGCATCAAAAGAATTTTCGGCTGAACTGAAGGTGTCACACATGTTCACCGCTCGAACCTGGTAATTTCTCCAGACCTATGCAAGTTATCAATTTCTTCTTTCTGTGTATCGGATAAGAATTTGGACGCATATTCATGTATTGGAATAGCTATTACAACCATATTATTGTTAATGGAGTGCTTAGATTTGCAATTTATAGCTTCAAACAGAATCAGTCATATTAGCAATAACCTTTAAATGATCACAATTAGCCAAACACTCAACATCAGCCTCACAAACTATCTTCTTCTACCTGTTTTTTTAGCGTTAACTATCTAATTCTGATGATTAGTTAGTCACTAATCATGTAGTCATGCCCCATTTTGGATTGCGATTAAATAGAGTTCCCATGATTTTGCAGGTACGGTTGCTAGGATACTGTGTTGAAGAGGTTGATCTTCGATGGGACGAGGATCATGAAGAGGTTGGTTACCACCCACCGGCGGGTGTTCACCATTGTTTTGTGCACCGTTGTTGTTGTTATTCATCTCGGTGATGAAATCTTGAGGATCACGTAACTCGGGTACGCTCCTTTGCTTTCGTCTACGACGGCTTCGATTAGTAGGCACTTCAAGATAAGAAAACTCATTCAAGTTAGACTTGGAACGAGTGATCATATAAATCAAAACAAAACAAAGTGTAAAAGAAAGTAGAAAGGAAAATCTTTTTGGTTTTTATAAGTTTATAAAAGAAAAGATAAAAATATTTTTGGCTTTTATAGGTTTTATAATTTTTAGTTGTTTTTATGTTTAAGAAAAGCGTTAACTTCTAAAATAAGGTCTTCAAAACACAAGTCTCGAACGACGAATGACTTAATCTTAATCAACCGCTCCCCGGCAGCGGCGCCAAAAATTGATGAGTTGGTTTCTAGGCTAGTGAAAGCAAGAACCACGGGTATCGTTGTCCCAACGAGCGTTGAAATTGATCTAGTCACTCAAGTCGTGAGTTATGTGAGATGAATGGTTTAAAGGATGTTGAATTTGTTTTAGTTATACTACGAAAGGTTTGCATAAAGTTTAAATGAAATAAAGGACGGTAAGAAAAGAAATATGTTTAACTAGAATAGAAAACATGAGACTAAGTAAAGCGAAAAAGAAATGAAGAGATAAACTAAGAAAGAAAGAAATAAAGAAAATGTTTTTGTTGTTTTGTATTTAAATTAACGAAAGAAAATTAAACTAAGTTAAAAAGTTCAAAAGAAAATTCGACAGAGTAACGGTACGAAATTAATAAAAGAAAACTCCACTCGATGAACGATGGAGTGTAAATAAGCCTAGCTCGGCTTTAGAAATTAAGACACGACAATAAAAGACTAAGACTCGAAAACTAAAGTAAATAAAAATCCAAACTCGCTAAGACAAAATAAATACGAAACTCGCTGTTTAAACTGGAAATGAAACTAAACTCGCTACCAAACCTACAAGACCAAACTCGCTAGCTAAAGAAAAATAAAACTCGCTAAGAAAATTAAAACCCTACTCGCTACACTCTTAAGACACCAAACTCGCTATGGCTAACAATGAAACACAAACTCGCTACCCTATTGTGAACCTAAACTCGCTACCACATGAAAAAGGAAACTCGCTAGGAATTGTGAAATGATACTCGCTAGACCTAAATGAACCATACTCGCTATGCTACTAAGAAAAAGACAAACTCGCTAGGACTTAGAAAGAAAGTCATACTCGCTACTAGCCAAGACCATACTCGCTAGATCAAAAGAAAAATAGCATACTCGCTATGTAATTTGAACCATACTCGCTACTAAACCCTAGTGAGCTCCAAACTCGCTAGTAAACCCTAATAACCTACTGGACATATTTTTTTACGTAAAATTTTTATAAAAACTTAATGAAAACTTATTTAAACTCAATATTAAGCAAGACCAATACTCAAAATAAGCTATAGAAAACACAACTAATCAAAATAAGCAAAACATATTTCTAGGGCTTGTAAATGAAAAGCTAGTTTAGACTCAAAATAAAGATTAAAAAGCTAAAGGTAACGACTTTAAAACTTGTAAATAAGCTAAACAAAAACAAAACAAAAGCTCTCACAAGCTAGCAAAACCCAAATAAGCTCAAGTCATAATCATAAGGCACGAAAATTTCTTCTCATGCAAAGGTGGTGCAAGACTTTTGTGAGCTTATATTGAATCAAGATAGAAGTAAGAAGCTTGAATAAGATGAAAAGAAAGTGCAAATAAGCTAGGAAATAAGCAAAGTAAAAGACTTGGACATGAAATTAAAAAGCTTGTATTAAAACCTTACACTACAACATGGAAATGAACTAGGATTATGAAAAACTAAAAACTACACAAAAACTAACTAACTAAATGAGGCCATGGGGTGGTATTTAAGGGAGTCTAGGTGACTAATCCCTTGTTTTACATATTGCACTTAGCCCCTTAGTCTTTACAATTTAGTTCATACAAAGCATAAACTAGAGATACGACACTATCTTAACTTTCTAAAATACGACTATAGTCCTTGTAACTTTGAGGTGATGTGTTGACGAGCTTTCCAAAGATCTTCAATAATGTAAAAGTGATCACTTGCTCGGATTTAGAAAGTTATAGCTTCATAATCATCAATGAGCTTTGATTAAGTGTCTCTTGTACTTTCTTGAGCCTTTGAGAAATAATTCATCTTCACGGGCTTTTCATGAGTAGATTTCTTCTTTTGCTTCTCTTTCAAACTCTTTTCCACATCTCGTGCTCTTTTTGGGCTTTTAGGTTGCTTTTTGTGATGTTTTAGCAATATCCATACCTGCACAGTCATAAACACAAAAACACGATATCTTTGGCTTTTTGCGTTAGTTTTTGGTCTAAAATAGTCTAATAATGGTGAATAAAAGATATGTGAATAAGCACATATCAAAGAGCCATTGTTTTGGGTCTATGAATTCAGCGAAAATGGAAATTTAAGCCAACATTTGCGTGGTTCGGCAGGTAACGAGGCAAAGAAAAGCAAATATTCATTCACTTATTCTGCTTTTAAGCGCCACCCTATAACGAACGGAGTGTTAAAGCAGGTGATTACTTAGCATCCGACTTCATTAGAGTTACTGGTAAATTTGATTAATAGATAATGATCATATTTCTTATAGGTTATTCCGGATCGACTATTCCACCGATTCTTCAGAAAAATCTCAAAGTGGATCTACTGAAAGTATTGCATCGTAGTCCTGTTACGTCCCCATTAACTTCTTCTGATTCATTTTGTTTCTGGTGCATCGCGATTAGTTCATGGTCGTTAAAGGTTTACCTTTTTCTTACATCCTAAATCATATTGCTGTTATAGGTGTGTTTGTATGTTTCTTTAAACATGTTAGTACTTTTGCAAAATCTTAAGCAATTTCGTACAAACTTTATGGATTGTTTGTTTGGTTAAATTGAGAGGGGAAAAACAATTTTAAAACGGTGTTTGGCTGCTAAATTTTTATGTAGGAAAGAAACCTGAAATTGTTGTTTGGGTACTGATTATTTATGCCGAATCAAAAAACAGTTGTTTCGTGGCTAAAATTCGAGGCAAAAGAACTGGGATTTGGAAAGAATGATGAGGGTGATACTCATTTACGAGTACGGGACATGTTACACCCAAGTCGAACATTAGGAGTCGAAATGCTCTCATACTCATTAGTTATAATGGCCACACAACACTTAGTGTGAACGCCGTGGCACTACATTATTATTGCACATGATACATCATTTGGCAAATGTAATTCCTCAAGTTTTAAGGTGTGAAGAATGGATGAATTTCTATGACATTCAGTTTTAATTTTCTGCAATAATCAGGTTTGTTCTAAATCTAATGTTGTTTTTTGGGTTATGTTTAGAAAAATAATCTGTTAAGGGTATTTGGGTAAGCTTATATGGAAATACATGTAAATGCAAAAGCATATTTAGTTGCTTTTATCGGCTGCTCATTAAAACTGTTTATGTGCTAAAAAAACGCACAAAATACCCCAAAAAAAAGCATCGACAGATAACCTCGCTAGGCCGCAACGCGGCCGGTTGCCATCTTGAGGCTTGGCGTTCATCGGCCATAGCATATAACTGATACCTTATGTTTCAGGAATAAGCGGCACTGAATCTACACGACTCGGCGGTCATAATTTGTGAACAACCGGAATGGCTCAACGTTCATTAGCTTCAGGTAAATTGGAATGCTATTATTTTCAATATATTTATAATTTTATTTTTCATTTACACTAAATGATGAATAACGATCAAGTATAATCAACATGCTAAATGAATAAAATGATGGGTAGGATCTTAGTCCATTCTGATTTCGGTTTTGAATTATAGTGGCATAATACTGACACAATAAACCTTTTCTGCGGTTTCAACGAAAGACAATTTGACCCAAAGTGCAGGCTGCTTTCTGTGACCGAAGTTACGATATAGGCGGTGAAGTAGTTTGTCCATAAATTCAGGTTAACTATGATAATCTAAACTGCAAGACACTTGACAGGAAGACACGACTAAAATTGCTGCAAGCACTAATGACTGAAATGAGTTTTAATTGAATGCATTCTTCAGCAAGGAGAGGTGAAGCAGCTCAAGGCTATAGTCTTGATGAAAGGGTTTGTACTAACTCTCTTCATTTAACTACCTATTAGGCCCAGAAAAAGAGTTAGTCTCGGGATGTGAATACAACACAACTGTAGTTTTCACCTCATGAACTGGTAGTGACTAATCAATACTAAAACATTACATATAAGAATAAGTATGTGCCCCATCAAAACCTTCAAACATCTAATTGATTTAGCAGTCATGAAATGAGAAAGTACTTAGGTGAACGGGATAAGCAATAGGTGATATTGAGAAGTTTTACCGTGAATAAGAAAATGGATATGGCTGAATTGGAGGCTTGCAACACCTAACTTTGTGAACCTGTCGATCCCATATTTCTATGATCACAGAGTCTATATAGTAAACTATGCAAGTGGCTTTAATGGAGTATACTAAATACATTTGGTTTCCATTGGAACTTTTATGCACTTTATTGTTCAGTGTGTGTGATATATATTAATTTTGTTTGATGTTATACAGTTACGCCTATGCAAGTGGTGCTGGAAATAATGTCCATGAATTTGTAATTCTTCAATGTTTAATTAACTGAAATTGCAGTAAGATTGAGGAGATATGTGAAAGGTAAATTTTAGTGTAATCTGTGATAATTTATTATAACGCACCTTATTTGCTTATGTTTGAATTTTTACATGGTCTGTTTGCATATAATTGCTTATTGGTACTCAATTTGGAACTGCAGATTTTTGTGGGAGAGATTTAGTTAGTGATTAGTCCACAAGATTGTTATATTAGATTTTTGTGGGAGAGATTTAATTAGTGATTAGTATATATGTGATTCAGGTATTTTGTTGGCATAAATATTATTACGATATTTAATCTAAACATCCTCTTCATGTTTTGATGATGACGAAGATGTAAGATACAATACATAATGTAAAGTGCTTAAGTTACTTGTGATCACAAATCTTCTATGCATTCAACAATCACTTAAGGTATGTATAAACAAATGTCTAATACATTTTATGATCAAAGAGATTTTTATTTAAACACTACAAAGTTTATAAAATGATATAAACATAATATATATTTTTGAAAAACACTTTTGGTAATAAAGGAAAATGTTTAATTCATAATAAATATATGAATTGAAATTTTTAACCAAAATCAGTTAGTTTTTCACCAAATAAACTTTCCCCAGAAAAAGACAAGAAAACTGCCCGTTTTCAGGAGGGCGGCCCCCTTAATTTTAAGGGGGCCGGCACGCTCCTCCTGTCAGAATTTGTCAGAATTTTTCCCCTATAAATACCACCTCAAACCTGGTATTTTTCTGCTCTCTTGAACGAAAATTTTCAGATCCAAATCTTTCTAAACATCCTTCTAAAATCCTTTGATCATAAGATTATTAATCTTTGTTTCAAGTGATCCATTCTTTCATTCATTCATCTCTCAAAGTGCAAAAGAAGAATACTTCTTCATCCTCAAATCAAGAAGTATTAGAGTCTAGTTTATATTGATGTGAAGTTGTAGAAATAAGTTATGTAAGTATATGTAACAAGTAGATCAACATGATCCTACTTAGTAGTGAGTCAATGAGTGAGTAAGAAGTAGTGGGAAGAAGTAGTAGTGTGGAGAAGTCAATTAGTTGTGAAGATGTAGGTGTGTGAATAAGTCGTGAAAAAGTAGTGAAGTTGTGAAGTCGTGAAGAAGTCGTGAAGAAGTCGTGAAGTCGTGAAGAAGTCGTGAAGTCGTGAAGAAGTTGTGTAGTGATTGAAGTCGTGTCGTGAGATTGGTTCTAGCTACTTTTAGAACCCGACATTTAGCTTAGTGTCGTTAAATAATATAAGCAACGTTGTGTAAGGTTTTCTCCGCCAAAAGGGAGCTTGTTGAGTAGTGAAGAAAACTCTCGAGTAGGTGACTCGGGGAGTGGAGTAAGNAGATCAACATGATCCTACTTAGTAGTGAGTCAATGAGTGAGTAAGAAGTAGTGGGAAGAAGTAGTAGTGTGGAAAAGTCAATTAGTTGTGAAGATGTAGGTGTGTGAATAAGTCGTGAAGAAGTAGTGAAGTTGTGAAGTCGTGAAGAAGTCGTGAAGTCGTGTCGTGAAGTCGTGAAGAAGTCGTGAAGTCGTGAAGAAGTTGTGTAGTGATTGAAGTCGTGTCGTGAGATTGGTTCTAGCTACTTTTAGAACCCGACATTTAGCTTAGTGTCGTTAAATAATATAAGCAACGTTGTGTAAGGTTTTCTCCACCAAAAGGGAGCTTGTTGAGTAGTGAAGAAAACTCTCGAGTAGGTGACTCGGGGAGTGGAGTAAGGCAAGGAAGGAGACCTTGTAGCCAAACCACTATAAATCATCGTGTCCGGTTTGCATCTTCTTTCTCTTATCTCTTTACATTTATTCTTGCATTTATCGCTTTATATCTATGCTTGCATATATGTGTTGGGTGTTGCTTATATTGTCATGATGATTGATTGTGTTATAATTGCAAGTTAATATTGTGATGATGTGCATAATTATATGATATGATCGACTACATTATTATTCACACTCCTCATATTGAGTTTAACTTAATAGATGATTTGATACAAAATGTTTTAAGATTTTAAAGGAAAACATATTCACACAAAAATCAACCAAAGCTTTATTCATAAAACTAAGTTTTGAAAACAAACTCAAAAGTACACATATATAATTAATCATATTGATTATATATTGTTTTCATGATAAACTCTAATTGAAGATTTTGAAACAAACATTTTTACAAATTAAAAAGAGGGAAAAACTATTCAACCCCCCCTTCTAGTTTTCCACAATTGGTACCAGAGCCACGTCGCTCTAGTTTTCAAAACAAATGGTTTTAAAAATTGAGTACGATCCATGTATCAAATTACCCATTAAGGAGGATTAAATATGAAAAGTGTTTTGTTGATTAACTTGTATTAGTTTTGATGTTATATACACTAATTATACTAGCTCGAAATAATATTATGCTTAAAATAAGTGTTATATGTTCGGTATCAAAAATCAGAAAGTTACATACCTTTTCGTTAAGTCAGAAAACAATTTTTTACAAAAAATAAAATTTTGAGTACCAGATGGGCGGCCCCCTTAATTGTCTGGGCGGCCCCCTTAAATACTGGGTGGCCCCCTTAAAATTAAGGGGTCCGCCTGTCTGTTCGACAGATTTTAAGAAACTTTGAAAAATCATAAAAAATTAATTGTAACTCCGTAGAAGTCGTGCCACCCGGCGTTTTAAAGGTAATTGAGTATACTTTCATTTAAAAATACTTAAAAATAATCATTTCAAAGTTAATTTTGCAAGAAAGGCAAAATACTACACGGTGGTCAAAAATTTGTGTTTCGTTTTAACGTAAAACTTTTGTTTTATCTTTTTCCTTCAAATTGGGCATTCCTAGTTGATATACTTTTGAAAAATTAAGTATTTATGTTTTCAAAATATTGATCTTAATTAAATTATTGAATGGGGAGGAAACTATTTTATTTTCAAATAAAATCGAGCTAAGTAAATATTGGTGTATATAATACACAAAACGACGACAAGCGTTTTATGTGTTATTTGAACTTCTTTGTGATTTTATTTTGTTAATAGAGTATATTAGATAATCTTTGCTATTTGAAATTTAGCTATTTGTATATCTAAGTATATATGCCATATACTCTATTAGTTTATAGCTAGCTTTCCAGTTTATACTTAACTAGATCTTATGCTATATTTCTTGCGTTAGGATTGTTATAATATACTTGCATTGCATATAGGAATAAATGGCTTAATGTTACTCAAACATCTTGTAAATGAGTTAAATTTAGTTACCTAAATAATTCAAGCAATTTAATCTATTCTCAACAACACACTTAAACATTTTCAACAAATTACCTTGTTTTACATTAAGTTGTTTAAATAAGAGAAATTGAATCATTTTAAAACTTTAGTAGTTATATAAAAGAAAAAGTATTTTCAAAATCTAAGTGTGCTCATAAATAGTCTTTCACATAAACAAAACATAAAAAAAAAATCATGATGTAATAGGTCAACTTTCAATCATTCACTAACCTCACTCATAAATAATCTTAGGATTAATGGAACACACTATCAAATTGTCTATCTGTTTTAAATGAGTGTTCGCGAGGGTCAAGAAAGATCTTGATATTATATCAATTCATTATTCAAATTATGGTTGATATATTTATCAAATCTAATTGATATGTTTTTGAGTGTGGACAAGAAATTGGATTGTTATTTGTTTAGTTTCAAGATTATATCAAATCACAACAAAGGATATAGTCTTGAATCTACATACTCAATCAAACTCGATTGATATGAAAATATTTACATCCTTTATAGATGAAAAGAATATGCATTGGATCATAACTCACACTTATGTTGATAATGTCATATTGAATCTACTTGTCCAATAGTTGTGTTCCAAATATTAGAATAACATGTTTAACACATGCATAAAATATACAATGAAGTAGGATTGACGACTTGGATGTTTCGTCCGAAATATTCAAGCAATTTACATTGCGATGCAATGGATAAATGTGTCATATCCGAAAAACCAAACATGAGCAAACTAACAACATATGTAAACTTTGCTCACACTACTTAAAATCATCACTTCAAGATAAAATACATATTTAAGAATAATACACACTATATATTCTATGTATTTCATTTTCTTTGTAGCATGAATGGTTGTGTTACAAGATAATGCACTACACTTTCCTTTTTGAAATAATATAAGTTATTAGAATTGAAAAATAACTTGTCACAATGCATAAACAAGTAAAATTCATTTTTTCAAATACTAGTTAAATTATGTTATATAACATTGGCAAAAATCATTGAAAATAATATTTTTAAGAATATAAAAATGTCTAGTTTTAATATCATTTGAGAATCACAAACTCATTTAAGATAAATAATCTTAATGAGATTCATTTCACAAGATATGCTAAGGAGCATTCTTAAATCAAGCACATTTATTAAATCAAGTAATATGCCATTAAAACCAAACAACCGGTAAATCATAAACAAAAGATTAAAACATTTTGTTTACTTTTGTCTAAACATTCAACACGTCTCTATTAGGATCATGAGTAAAATATATCATCTAGATTTACCTTCATAAAAACATGATGTTTGAGTCACATTAAGCCAAGTATTAGTGAATCAAGCAAACTTCATATTTGGTACTCTTCGATAGGTAAATTTAGGAACTCAATTTCTTCTAAAAAGAGAATGACTACTGGAGAATCTATTGACTAGAAATTCAATTTAACCTAACGGTTAAATTGCTTCTATGTGAGAAGTTGGGTGTGTGTAACCCGTGAAAATGATCGTGTTTAGCCTTAATTGAGAACCACTAGTAATAGTCTCATACTCATTCTCCAACTTGATTAAATTGCTATTCCTAAATGTACCTAACGCTAAGCTTACTCTTATGAACTTTGCTTCTCATTAGATACTTTCATTCCTAGATTTATGGCATATCGCACATATGTTATTTCTAGATGTATATTTGCTCCTATGTGATTTGGTTGTATGCCTTTACCTGCTTAACTCTATATGTCTCATTCATCTAGGTATATATTTCTTGCCTTTAGATCTTACACCCTTATTTCATGAGAACCTTAGTGTCGCAATCCGATAGATCATATTAGTCTCAATACTGTCTTAAGGCCCTAGAGTCTCCATGCATACTTACTTCCTTATTCATCATCTTGTTTCCTTTCAAACAATCCACTCCTTTGTCAAGAGATAGTTAGATTGTTATCTAATACCTCTCTAAGTTGATGTGACAACTTAAATATTTCATGCGAAATGTTTAAGTATTTTTAATTAGCAAAATGCAAATTAAAATGTCACTCATTGTTCATGTCTATTTCTTGAGTCATGACTCTATTATTATATAGATGTCAAACACCTTCCATCCACATTTAGGAAAACCTCCTTGTATGCCATCCTTCATCCTTCGTGTCATTGTTATGATTATCGTTCTCATGTTGGTTTGTCCTTATTTGTGTCACACTCTATGTCCGGATGAGCATGAATTTAATGGGAAGGGAAATCACACTCACTCACATATATCCTTCTACCTCACCCAAAACCGAGTCATTCTTTGTACTACCAATCTCGAGTCATTCACCATTTCCATGCCCTCAAAGAAACCAAGAATCAATATCATACCTCCTAAAACCACTCCTCATTGATTTAACACAAAATAATACCAACACTCTATCACCACTACCTCAATGTTCATCTCCTAGTGCTCCTAATGCACCTTTCAAAACACCATCAACTCATGGAACCTCTACCTCCTCCATACCATCATCATCAATCAATCAATGACCATATCAACACCTACTTGTCACCTCCACCAAGAACCACCATCTCCAACAAAAACTTGTCATCATAACACCAAAATTCCATCACCTCAACCTCAAATTTTATCTCCTAGTGCACCTAATGCAACATCTAAAACATCCTCCACCATATCTTAACCTCCATCCATCAATGGATATATCAACTCACAATTGTCTCCACCATCAAAGGTATCACCACCACCTCCTACCCAAGAAATTCCTTTCTTGAACATCACTCTTTCGCTTCCACCTAGTCATCTCCACTTGATCCTCATTTTCCATCTTAACCAATAAATCCACCGAGTCATCTTCACGAGAAGATTCAACTATGTAACCATTCCCTACATTCTACTAAGTGCGTCATCACTACCAAAACTTAAATCCCTGAAGTCAAACCATCTCTCATGATACATAAACCCATGTTCATCCTTGTGTCACTCTTTGAATCAAAGGGAAACCATCATATCCATATTCTCATAAACATGCTTGTCCATGTAGTCAAAAGTCAAGTGAATTTCATTAAGAAATGCGTCTTTTCCACTTTCTAACAAGTGAAGAACACAAAGAAGATATCCAAACTTCATGTGTTGTCAAGTCATTACCACCTCATCTAAGTGAATTTCATTACGAAATGCGTCGTTTCCACTTTCTAACAAGTGAAGAACACAAAGAAGATATCCAAGCTTCAAGTGTTGTCGAGTCATTGCCACCTCATTTCACATATCCACCTTCGGTCGTCAACCAACAAAACACCAAAAAAAATAAAAATCCCATGATTCCCAATCATTCACCTTTGTCAAACAATATATTAATCTAAACCATCATTGTCAACCCTTTGTCATCACCTTCCCTTTTCCATTCATGCTCATCCTTCCTCATTAATTCTACGAACGTATCATTCTCATCTTCATTTTGGCATCTTTCATCAAAATATGTCGGTCGAATCCTTGTATTAGGTCCTAATGATTGTCAAGTCTTAAGCATTGGTCATGTTATTTCTTTTAGGGGGATTTAGGTCGTTATTTTTAAAACAACAATTGCATGTGTCATACTCTTAGTTCATATACCTTAGACATCCATATCTTGTTCCCCAATAAGTGTCATGCATATATCTATCATCATCATCATGTATATATGCATTTTTTCTCCTAACTTTGTTTTGTAGGATTATTTTTTTTTCGCTCGATTCTTTGGTAGCCAAAACTAGTTTTGAGCATACACCAAGGGGGAGCATACACCAAGGGGGAGTATACACCAAGGGGGAGCATTGGCGATAGTCAAGGCTTCACTCACGATGACGCAAGCTCACCTTTTATACTCTATCTCAAGGATTGAAGTGTAGTAGAAGTCTCGTCTAGGAGTCCACCTTTTTGCTTCGACAAAAGGGGGAGAAGAAGTGTAAACAAGTAACTTATGCATTTCATTATAGGTTATAGTTTACATAGTTT
>LBNU01012802.1:4121-48350 GCA_014162995.1 Artemisia annua | reverse complement strand
TTCTAGTTGTTAGTTTTAATCAAAGAAGCTTGTAATCTGTTTCAAAGTTGTAATTTGATCTTTTGTTAATCAAAATTCCATTGTTATCAGTTCAAATTCAGTTTCATCATTTCAAATTGCAAATTTCCTTTTTAGTTCTAATGGTGTTCTAAGTTTAATGTTACTGTGTCATAAGCTCACTTAGGTCATAGTTAATCATAAGAAAACATAAAAAGGTAAAAAAAAATTCAGAAACAAAACATCACAGGGTACCTATGCAATTGACCTTGGAATGCTTTGGAAGTTGCCTACAATGGAGGGGCAAGATGGACTTTACCTAGCTTATCTTTGATAAGCTAGGAGCTTGTTGAGCTTAGAGATACTCTAGTAAAGCTAGAGTTGAGGTTTACCATTTTCAATTTCTTAAATTTCAAGTTTTAGTGTATTTCTGTGATTGTACTGTTCATGTGCTTATAGTACCTTATCTGTGTGTTTTAATGCTTAAGTAGTGTCCTTATAAGATAATTAAGTGTGTAATAGGTTGCTTGTTCATTGGATTAACTTTGTGCTAAAAATTGAAACATCATAGTTTAAACTACAAATTTGACAAATCTGTGTTTTATGCTTGTGTTCTTGATATTTTGTACTTGAGTGATCTTAATACATCATATAAGAACCTTTGGGAATAGTTCTGTGGTCTTAATCTGTCAAATGCTTTGAAATCATAGAATCAGTGTTAAATAAGGTGTGTTTGGTTTTATTGATATCTGTGATACACAATCTGTGTTTGTGGTTGTTTCTTGTTTGAACATGTTATCCTAGGTCATAGTAAGTGTAATAAGTCATAAAATACAGTCCTTATTTGATAAAAAGTAAAAATCCTTTTTAATCTCAACTTAGTGATAATCTATCAAAAGTGTTAAGTCCAAATCTCATCAAATCTTCTTACAAGTTGTTATTATAGCATAAGTTAGTCTTAATATAACCTAATTCAACATAATCAGTCAAAAAATCAAGATCAAAGTTCAAATAAGTCAACTTAGGTGTTCATTAGAAAAGTCAAAAAAATTTCAAGTCTGTCAAATTGTGCAAATCTCCCAGATCTTGCACAAGGTTCAAGACAGTTTGGAAATCCAAACCAATTGTTGATTTGTGTTGTTTTGTTGGTGGTTTAACTTTTTCAAAAAGAAAATCTCAGTTTGGAAACCATTTGCTTATAAATAAGCACTCTTAAAGTAGCCTAGTTGGTCTGTAACCTCCCCTATGTCACAGCTTTTCACCCAAGTTCATAAGCTTCCATAGAGCTTATTAGTGGGCCCCAGTGCATGATTCTTGGCTTTTTGGAAAGCCAAGCAACCCATCTTGATAGTTCAGGGCTTATTTTGCATTTCCAAGTTTGTTTAATAGGTCTGCACTTAGCCTTTTGTTTGTCCCATTTGGCAGTATACACTGAGTGGTCAGTGTATACTTGGCTTTTTACCAAATTTCATAAGCTCACACAGAGCTTATTTGTAAGACTTAGACCTTAAATTTTGGCTTATTTGAAAGCTTTCCAGTTGTACTTGTTAATCCAACTTTCATTTTGGATCTCTGAGCTTATCTGTGGGGTCCACTAGGCTTACAAGATAGCTATTTGGTCTGTTTGGTTCTGTGGCATTTTGGAATTGCTTATTTGCTTATCTTGGCTTATCCAGTGTATTTTTCTGTTTTTCTTGCTTATTTTATGATCATATAAGTTGTTTGCATCTTTATTTCTAGTTTGTGTACATTGTGTACCTTTTTAAGAGCTTTTGCATTCACAAAAATTCAAAAATCCATCTGTTAAGCTATTAAGGGGTGCAAAGTGCTTATTTTTGAGTTTTGTAAAAAGTGTTTTCATAAAAGTTGCTTATTTTCATTGTTAGAACATCTGTCAAAAAGAAAATCTAAAAAATAATCACTTTTAAAAAAGTGATAGCTTCTATTTAAGCCATTTGGCTTATTGTTAAGCTTTTTCAAAAAGCAATTTTCATTTTTATATTTTTAATAATTTCCTAACATCTTGTAGTATTTATAATAATTTTCTTAGATTTTTATCTGTTAATTTAGTTTTTATAATAATTAATATTAGTTAAATTAGATTTAATTGAAAAACCAAAAATAAAATCCTCTACTGTTTAATTTTAATCACTAGTACTTTTTTATATTTTTTCTAGGTTTTATAAATCATTTTGTATTTTTAAAAATTATTTTTATAATTATTACTGTTCATTTTCTATTATTCTAATTTAAATTAGTTTAAATAGTTTTTAATTAGTAATTAAGTAAATAATTAATAAAATAGTATAATAATAGTTTTTATAAACGTTTTAGAATTTTTTAAGGTTCCTGTATTAGTTAATTAGTTTTATAAAATATTTCATAATTTCCTAAGTCATGTTTAGTATTATTTGTAATTTAAATTATTTAAATTAGTTTAATTAATATAATTAGTAATTAATTAATATTAAATTCAGAAAAAGACAAAAATACATAATTTTAGTTTTTATATTATTTTTAAGTTATTTTAGAGTTCTTAAAAATAAAATTTCATTTTCTTAGTTTAAATTATTATTATATTATATTTAGTTTAAGTTAAATAGTTATTATAAGTAATTAAATAGTTTTAATTAATATTAAATAATTAAATAATCAAAAAAATAATTTACTTTTTAATTTAATTTTCTTTTCATTTTAAGTTTGTAAAATTTGCATTTTCACCCTCTGTAGTTTATTTTTGCATATTTCCACTTTTTCAGTACGCATTTAGGTTTTTAGAATTATTTGCATATCTGTGTTTGTTAATACTGTTCCATTATCATTTCAAGCAATCAGTAGTGTAAAAATCAATCAAAATCATTATCTGGTTACTTTCCTCAAATCACTCAATCCAGAACGTTTTCCCAAAACACAATTTCAATCTCGCTGGGACTAAACGACCCGGGGATACACTGTGCTTACACCGGATCATAAATTGATCACTTTCTCCCTCATAGCTTGACTTAGTTGACCAGGAACCCTTGGTTGACTTAGTTGACTGTTTGGGAGAAGTCAAATTTTGGCGCCGCTGCCGGAGAGGTTGTTGCGTGTTTTAAAAACGTTTAAGTTTAGTGATTTTCAAAACCCTCCTTGTACAAATCACATCACTTGTAAATTTTTTTTGTAAAAATATTAATCATATCAGAAAACAGTCATTAACACTTTTCCTAAAGTGTTAACAACACCAAAAAAAAATCATAAACAACAAAACAAATCGTGAAGTTAAATTACTTCGTTTTCTTTAAGATTACAACCTATACAGGTGGAATACGGAGGTTCTGACATTAAATTGCGAACCGAAGAGAGATCCATTCTTCTCTCCCGCCAACCTGCGAGTAGTCTTAAAGGAACGATTTCGGTTAACGAATCGATTCCAAAAATAATTTCCAAGTTTTTTCACACACACCCCAAAAAGCCAAAAACATTTGTTTTATTGTTAAATAATTACGTAAAATATTACCACCGCAAATCAAGGCAGAATACAACCCAACTGGGTGTATGAACATTAATAAGTTCCCAAACTAAAGATTAAAACTTGCCATTGTACTCTTGTGATTGGTGTACCTTTTTCAAAGAAGCCAGTCACACTGTGGTTATTGGTTTAAGTTCACTGTTGTTTTGCCTCGGTCTTGTTTTACTTGTGAATATTTTTTAGTGCATGCGCACTCGTTCCCAATCCAGAAGGAATCGTCAAAAGAGCATAGCTGAATTGCTTGCTGCTGAAGAAATATCCATTAATATGCCTGACGATAACCCACCACCCCCTCCACCCCCTCCCAAATCTGAAACTGGGGATGCAGCTCCCGATCTCCGAACGATGGAGGAGCTGTGTCAGCCTACTATGCAGGGGAGGGGAGGACCCATTGCACCACTCACTATCAGTTCCACGGATTTTGGACTCAAGCACCACATGATCCAGCAAGTCCAGAATTCGTGTCAGTTCCACGGTTTACCGAGTGACGATGCAAACAAGCATCTCGATAAATTCTTAACAGTCACCCAGAGTATGAAGCAGAATGGTGTCACCGAAGACGGCCTTCGCTTATACCTCTTTCCATATTCTCTCACTCAAAATGCTACTGCCTGGTTTGATCGTCTCCCGAAGAATTCGATCCACACTTTTGATGAAATGGTTACCAAGTTCTTAGCAAAATACTTTCCACCATCCATGGTAACTAGGTTGAGAAATGATATTAGCAACTTGAGACAGCTTCCCGATGAGTCCTTATTTGAGGCATGGGAACGCTATAAGCTTGCAATTGATCGATGTCCAAATCATAACATGCTTCTTGTCACCATCATAGATACTTCTATAATGGTTTGACTCTTCGTCATCGTGACACGATCAATGCTGCTGCTGGAGGGACTTTCATGAAAAGGACCCCCGAGGAGTGCTATGATCTCATTGAAAACATGACTGCCCACCACAATTTCTGGGATTCCTCAGCTGAGAGGAATGATTCATGTAAATCTGTCACTCCAGCCTCCTCTGAAATAGCTGCTCTCACTAAAAAGATTGATGATTTGTCCACTGCTGTGTTGAGAATGCATCAATCTAATCAGAACATCAATCATCAAGTCAGAGCTGTCAGTCATAGTTGTGAAACATGTGGTGGTCCACATCCATATACTGAGTGCCCAGCCACCGGAGGTTTCGCTCACGAGAACGTATATGCTGCTCAAGGTTCCTACAATGCGGGGGGTAACTCTTACCAACCACAGGGGGACCGTAATCTCTTAAGCTATTGTTCCAACAATTTTCTCGGACCACCTGGTTTTAATCAGTCTCAAAACCAAAATGCTCAAAACCGGAACCAAAATTTTCATCAAAATCAGAACCAAAATCGAATGAACCAAGGTTTTAACAACCAAGGGAATTTCAATTCCGGTCATAACCAAGGCTTTCAAAACCAAGGAAATTTTCAAAGAAATCAAGGTCATAATAATCAAGGGAATTTTCATAATCAGGGTAATTTTCAGGGAAACAATTTTCAGGGTAATAATAACCAACATCAAGGGAATTTTCAAAACAATCGTGCTCAAAATGTTCCTAACAATCAAACTCAAGCTATTGTTCCAACTGGGCCTTCAGCTGATGAGTTATTAAAGCAATTCATGAAGTCCCAAGAAGAAATGAACAAGTTGTTGGTTAGCCAGATCTCTGAACTTAAGTCTTTAAATGATCGACCCTCGGGCTCAGGAGTACTTCCGAGCAACATGATCGCTAACCCGAGGGGCGATGTTAAGGCGTTCACCACCCGAAGTGGAGTTTCATACAAAGGACCCACGGCTCCTGCTACCCCTTCTTCTCTTCCTCCACAGGTAGCGGAACGTGAACCTACGGACACGGTACTTCGTACTAATAACGGAGATACCGATGACGTCCACCCTCAAGATGTCCCGGTCCCGAAACCCAAGTCCAAACCTGGAGTTGTTTTTGAACCTCCAGTTGATCCCGTTGAAAAACAAAACCCCAAACCCTCGATTCCTTATCCATCACGTTTACAAGATCAAAAGCTCCGCGAAAAAGCTAGTCACCAACTGGATAAATTTTTTCAAATTTTTCAAGAATTACATTTTGACATAAGCTTCGCGGATGCTCTTCTTCTGATGCCCATATGCTTTTTATTCTATTATCGTATCTATATATATTATATATCTATACTATGTGTAAAAAAGCGTCTTTGAGATGGCAAAAACTCCATTAAACGAAAACTGCTCTGCAGTTTTGTTAAAACAGCTTCCCGAAAAGCTGGGAGATCCCGGGAAATTCCTCATTCCTTGCATTTTTCCGGGGATGGTTGAATGCTTTGCCTTGGCCGATCTTGGCGCAAGCATCAACCTGATGCCTCACTCAGTCTGGAAGAAACTTTCTCTTCCGGCACTCACTCCTACCTGCATGACTCTCGAGCTTGCAGATCGCTCTATATCTCGTCCCCTCGGTATTGCTGAGGATGTGTTCGTGAATGTAGGAAAGTTCCATTTTCTGGCAGATTTCGTGATTGTTGATTTCGATGCAGACCCAAGGGTTCCTCTCATTTTAGGGAGGGGATTCCTAAGAACGGGCCGTGTTTTGATCGATGTCTTTGATGAAGAAATCACACTGCGTGTTGGTAATGAAGCCATCACATTCAATCTTGATCAGACTTCGAGATACTCTTCCAATTATGACTCTGCAGAAATTAACAGAATCGATGTCATCGATATTGCTTCGGAAGAGTATTCTCAGGAAATTCTTGGTTTCACCGATAATTCTTCGAGTGGCAATCCCACTCCCTCTTCTCAACCTATCATTGCTAATTCTTCTCCTTGCCTAACTCCGTTTGAGGGAAGTGACTTCATCTTAGAGGAAATAGAGGCCTTTCTCAAAAGTGCTTCGATTCCCGAGGGAATTGATAAGCAAGAGATTGACTCGGACAGGGATATACTTCTCCTTGAGAAGTTGTTGAATGAAGATCCCTCTCCTCCTCCTGTTCTTCCACAAAAACTTCATAACGAAGAAATCAAGTCTGTTGAGAAACCTGCTGATTTTCCTGAGGTCGAACTTAAGGACTTACCACCTCATCTCGAGTACGCATTTCTGGAGGGTGATGATAAATTACCCGTCATAATTGCTAAAGACTTAAAAGATGAGGAAAAAGGGTCTCTCATAAAGGTTCTGAAGTCACACAAGCAAGCAATTGCTTGAAAACTCTCCGATATCAAGGGTATTAACCCTGAATTCTGTACCCACAAAATCTTAATGGAGGATGACTTTAAACCAGCAGTTCAACAACAGAGAAGGGTTAATCCAAAAATTCACGAGGTTATCAAACAAGAGGTTATCAAACTTCTTGATGTCGGATTGATTTACCCTATCTCTGACAGTCCTTGGGTTAGTCTCATTCATTGCGTTCCTAAAAAGGGTGGCATTACTGTTGTCACAAATGAAGAAAACGAGTTAATTCTAACTCGATTGGTTACGGGATGGAGAGTATGCATTGACTATCGCAAGTTAAATGACGCCACCCGTAAAGACCATTTTCCTCTACCCTTCATGGACCAGATGCTCGAGAGATTAGCAGGAAACGAGTACTATTGTTTCCTAGACGGTTTCTCGGGTTACTTCCAGATTCCCATTGATCCGAAGGATCAAGAAAAGACCACCTTTACATGCCCCTACGGAACTTTTGCCTNATCGTTTAGTGATAAAAAAAAGTTTATGAGTTATAAACGAAAAATAATAAAAGTTTAAAAATAATGAAAGTTTATGGGTGGTTCAACCGGTTGAACCGTTCCGGTAAAAAACGGGTCGATTTAAACCGAGTCAACCCAACGGGTCAAATTAAACTGGGTCAACCCGCCGGGTTTGAAGCGTCCCGGATCAACCCGGTTTTCGATGTGTATTGATAGTTTCCTTTTGAAATATATGTTTTCAACATTTCATTTTTTAGTTTCAACTTTTCACTTTTTACTTTTTGGTTTTTCTTTTATATATAGCATAGCAGGGTACCCGCGCACGTTTAACCGGAGAACAAGATCTCGATGAGACCTGATTCACCAGTTTGTATCGGTTTCAACGGGTCATATCTGGTTCGTTTTCGGATGGCTTTTATTGGTTAGCCAAACCGGTGGCGACACTGGTTCCCTGTTGAAACCGTTGGTCCGGTCCGATTTTGAAAACTATATGTACCATCAACTTATTAGCTTTGCATGAAGTTTTGTGTGTTTTATTAATTTGTATAATGTGTATAATAACATGTACTTTCATTTTAGGGTGTTTTAAAAATAACATTAATTAGTGTGTTTAATAATTTTATATTTTGGATTATATTGTAGCTTGTTTAAATTGTATATTGTGAAAATTTTATTGTACTTTTTTGTAATGAGTGTTTAATTGGTTGTTTTTAATTTGGTGGATATGCTTTTAATTGGTTGAACAATGTGAATAAATTATTATACTTTTAAGTAATGATGTGTTTTAATAAGAGTATTAATTACATTATACATTTCTCTCATCTTTGACTTTCAACATTTCACTCTTTAAGATTTGACCGTTTTTCTCACGACTTCTAAACTAACCACCGCAACACATACATAACATGCAGGAACGCCTTACTAATCAGGACATTGGAAAATAACAATCTTGACGTCGAGCTGTTGTGAAACCGCCAACTTCCACCATCTACGACACTTGTCAAGAATGTGTGTGATAATCACACATCTACAAATGTTCTTTTAAGACTCGTCAATTCATTTTATGAAGAAAAAAAATCATTCGTATCGTGTTGGTAATCGAACAAAGATATAATATTACTCGATTTTATAAGGGCGACAAAAATTTTCATCATAGTAAAAGCATGATCTTTCCTGGGGGATTATTACTTAAGTAGGTTTTGGTTACGAAGTCACTTAGTCGAACTATAAAGAAAGGGAGGCTAAGGTTATGAAGTAAGTTCAACTGGTTAAGGAAAGCTCTGGTTATGAAAAAGTTTAGCCGTTAGTTAATGAGTAAACTACACCGTTCGTCCTTGTGGTTTGCGTTGACCGCAGCCTATGGTCCTTTGACCAAAAAAATTGCACCGTTCATCCTTAACTCAGAAACGTTATGCACCATTAGTCCCTCCCTCTAACGGGGTGGACTAACGCTCGTTAACTTGTTTGCTTATGAGGGTATAATAGTCATTTCGCACTATAAGGACGAACGGTGCAAGGACGAATGGTGCAATTTTTCGCTTTTAGTCCCTTTTTTAATGCTTTCTTCCATTTTTTACGTTTTCGCCCGTTTTCGTCCGTTTTTTTACGTTTTCGCCCGTTTTCGTCCGTTTTCATCCTGTTTTTTACGTTTCCATCCATTTTTTTACGTTTTCGCCTGTTTATTTTACGTTTTCGTCTGGTTTTTAAAAAAATTCAGAAACAAAACATCACAGGGTACCTATGCAATTGACCTTGGAATGCTTTGGAAGTTGCCTACAATGGAGGGGCAAGATGGAATTTACCTAGCTTATCTTTGATAAGCTAGGAGCTTGTTGAGCTTAGAGATACTCTAGTAAAGCTAGAGTTGAGGTTTTCCATTTTCAATTTCTTAAATTTCAAGTTTTAGTGTATTTCTGTGATTGTACTGTTCATGTGCTTATAGTACCTTATCTGTGTGTTTTAATGCTTAAGTAGTGTCCTTATAAGATAATTAAGTGTGTAATAGGTTGCTTGTTCATTGGATTAACTTTGTGCTAAAAATTGAAACATCACAGTGTAAACTGCAAATTTGACAAATCTGTGTTTTATGCTTGTGTTCTTGATATTTTGTGCTTGAGTGATCTTAATACATCATATAAGAACCTTTGGGAATAGTTCTGTGGTCTTAATCTGTCAAATGCTTTGAAATCATAGAATCAGTGTTAAATAAGGTGTGTTTGGTTTTACTGATATCTGTGATACACAATTTGTGTTTGTGGTTGTTTCTTGTTTGAACATGTTATCCTAGGTCATAGTAAGTGTAATAAGTCATAAAATACAGTCCTTATTTGATAAAAAGTCAAAATCATTTTTAATCTCAACTTAGTGATAATCTGTCAAAAGTGTTAAGTCCAAATCTCATCAAATCTTCTTACAAGTTGTTATTATAGCATAAGTTAGTCTTAATATAACCTAATTCAACATTATCAGTCAAAAAATCAAGATCAAAGTTCAAATAAGTCAACTTAGGTGTTCATTAAAAAAGTCAAAAAAAATTCAAGTCTGTCAAATTGTGCAAATCTCCCAGATCTTGCACAAGGTTCAAAACAGTTTGGAAATCCAAACCAATTGTTGATTTGTGTTGTTTTGTTGGTGGTTTAACTTTTTCAAAAAGAAAATCTCAGTTTGGAAACCATTTGCTTATAAATAAGCACTCTTAAACTAGCCTAGTTGGTCTGTAACCTCCCCTGTGTCACAGCTCTTCACCCAAGTTCATAAGCTTCCATAGAGCTTATTAGTGGGCCCCAGTGCATGATTCTTGGCTTTTTGGAAAGCCAAGCAACCCATCTTGATAGTTCAGGGCTTATTTTGCATTTCCAAGTTTGTTTAATAGGTCTGCACTTAGCCTTTTGTTTGTCCCATTTGGCAGTATACACTGAGTGGTCAGTGTATACTTGGCTTTTTACCAAATTTCATAAGCTCACACAGAGCTTATTTGTAAGACTTAGACCTTAAATTTTGGCTTATTTGAAAGCTTTCCAGTTGAACTTGTTAATCCAAGTTTCATTTTGGATCTCTGAGCTTATCTGTGGGGTCCACTAGGCTTACAAGATAGCTATTTGGTCTGTTTGGTTCTGTGGCATTTTGGAATTGCTTATTTGCTTATCTTGGCTTATCCAGTGTGCTTTTCTGTTTTTCTTGCTTATTTTATAATCATATAAGTTGTTTGCATCTTTATTTCTAGTTTGTGTACACTGTGTAGCTTTTTAAGAGCTTTTGCATTCACAAAAATTCAAAAATCCATCTGTTAAGCTATTAAGGGGTGCAAAGTGCTTATTTTTGAGTTTTGTAAAAAGTGTTTTCATAAAAGTTGCTTATTTTCATTGTTAGAACATCTGTCAAAAAGAAAATCCAAAAAATAATCACTTTTAAAAAAGTGATAGCTTCTATTTAAGCCATTTGGCTTATTGTTCAGCTTTTTCAAAAAGCAATTTTCATTTTTATATTTTTAATAATTTCCTGACATCTTTTAGTATTGAGTAAACTACACCGTTCGTCCTTGTGGTTTGCGTTGACCGCAGCCTATGGTCCTTTGACCAAAAAAATTGCACCGTTCATCCTTAACTCAGAAACGTTATGCACCATTAGTCCCTCCCTCTAACGGGGTGGACTAACGCTCGTTAACTTGTTTGCTTATGAGGGTATAATAGTCATTTCGCACTATAAGGACGAACGGTGCAAGGACGAACGGTGCAATTTTTCGCTTTTAGTCCCTTTTTTTACGCTTTCTTTCGTTTTTTACGTTTTCGCCCGTTTTCGTCCGTTTTTTTTACGTTTTCGCCCGTTTTCGTCCGTTTTCATCCTGTTTTTTACGTTTCCATCCATTTTTTTTACGTTTTCGCCTGTTTATTTTACGTTTTCGTCTGGTTTTTACGTTTTCATCTATTTTTTTACGTTTTCGCCCGTTTATTTTACGTTTTCTTTCGTTTTTTTACATTTTCGTCTGTTTATTTTACGTTTTCTACCATTTTTTTACGTTTTCGTCCATTTTTTACGTTTTCTTCCATTTTTTTACGTTTTCGTCCATTTTTTACGTTTTCGTCTGTTTTTTTACATTTCCGTCCGTATTTTTACGTTTTCGTCTGTTTTTTTTTACATTTTCATCTATTTTTTTACATTTTGNTTACGTTTTCGTCTGTTTTTTTTACATTTTCATCTATTTTTTTACATTTTGATCCGTTTTTTTATGTTGTCGTATGTTTTTTTTACGTTTTCACCCGTTTTATTATGTTGTCACCTGTTTTTTTACCTTTTCGTTAGTTTTTTACGTTTTCGTCTGTTTTTTTACGTTTTCGTCCGTTTTTTTACGTTTTCGTCCGTATTTTTACATTTTCGTCTGTTTTTTACGTTTTCATCTGTTTTTTTACATTTTCGTCTATTTTTTTTACGTTTTCGTCCGTTTATTTATGTTGTCGTCTATTTTTTTACGTTTCCGTCCGTATTTTTACGTTTTCGTCTGTTTTTTTACGTTTTCGTCTGTTTTTTTACGTTTTCGTCCGTTTTTTTACAAAAAAGATGAAAACGGATAAGAATTGATAAAAACGTAAAAAAACGGACAAAAACATAAAAAAGGGATGAAAATGTAAAAGATGAAAACGGATGGAAACGTAAAAAAAGGATGAAAACTTAAAAGAAGCCGACGGATGAAAACGTAAAAGATGAAAACGGATGAAAACTTAAAAGAAGCCGACGGATGAAAACGTAAAAGATGAAAACGGACGAAAACGTAAAAAAATGGACGAAAACGGGCGAAAGCGTAAAAAAATGGACGAAAACGGGCGAAAGCGTAAAAAAACGGAAGAAAGCGTAAAAAAGGGACTAAAAGCGAAAAATTGCACCGTTCGTCCTTATAGTGCGAAATGACTATTATACCCTCATAAGCAAACAAGTTAACGAGCGTTAGTCCACCCCGTTAGAGGGAGGGACTAATGGTGCATAACGTTTCTGAGTTAAGGATGAACGGTGCAATTTTTTTGGTCAAAGGACCATAGGCTGCGGTCAACGCAAACCACAAGGACGAACGGTGTAGTTTACTCTTAGTTAATTAAGTAAGTAGTAGTGAGACGTCGGTACGGAGTTGTGTCAGTTGTGGATATAGACTAGGTTAAGGGGCGGATTTTATAAGGTAGGGACTGAGAAACTTAAAAATTTGATTAATCATATAGCATTACCATGTTAGTTGCAGCTAAAAAACTTATTCATTCACACATAAATAAAAAAATAAAAAACAAAAAACACAATTAGACATTTTAGTTATATTATTTTAATTTTCCTTGTCATTGATTGGTTTAGTATTGAATACTATAACCTTTTGTTTTGCTTTTCATGATTTATTTGAATATTAGTGTGCAATAGTTAGGATAGAAGTTTAGGAGTTAGTCATAGTTTAGCTTAAATTTAAAGGGGTTAGTTATGTATTAGGAAATCTCCTAACGTCCTCAATTGAAGATTCTTTGTTCACTAAGGATTAGGTTTCTCCACCTCTTTCTTTATAAATAGAGATGAGGGTGATGTTTATTTGTACATTCTTTTCTTGCTCACGTTTAATAAACGTTTGAGTGTAAAATATCTTTTGTGTGTGTTGGTGCCACTCGACATTAAGGGATCATAACCCTTTGGCGAGATCTTGTTATAATAGTTCTTGCTTCGTGGTTCCAGCCTTCCACTCCAGAAACCGGTTGCGAAAGCAAGGCTGAGATCTGGGTTAACAAGGTTTTGCTGGATGAAGCAAAGGAAAATATACTTGATATGGAGATCTTCAGGAATCAGAGTGGTAATACTCTGAGGTTGTCATGATTTAGGTTTTTCAACGGGATGTCGTTTCAGATTTTGTCGGGGAGACACTCTTCACTGTCGTTAGAGGATGGTCTGTCAGGGAATCGTGATGAAGAAAAGAATAGTAAGGGTTCATGTATATATGCACTTGGAAGTCATAGGCATCAAGTGGTTTGCACGAGACCTGACATAGCATTTGTGGATGTGGGGATGGTGGATAGGTTTGATCGTAGATTACATAAGGACGTACAGGCTTTTGTGGATTTTGACTACGCCATGGGTAGATCGATCACTCTCATGGGTAGATCAATCATAAGGTATGGGTTTATGATACATGAATGTGTGGTGAGCTAGGGAAGCTATATTGTAGCACATGATGGCTTTGTTAACAGCTAAAGCGGAGTATATGACACTTACTGAAAAATTGAAGGAGGATACATGGCTAAGGGGACTCTCTACAAAGTAGGGATTGAGCTAAGGTTAGTAGCAGGAATTGCTATTGGTGCCTTGACGAAGGTTATCTCCTATTCTGAGGTTCCATCACTGGTTGAAGCTGTTGCGTATCTAACTATTACCACCAAGTGAAAATTGTTAGAATATTAGTGTGTAATAGTTAGGATATAAGTTTATGGTGTTAGTTATAGTTTAGCTCAAACTTTAGGAAGTTAGTCATGTATTAGGAAATTTTCTAATCTCTTCAATTGTAGATTCCTTATTCACTGAGGATTAGGATTCTCTCCCTATTATCTATAAATAGAGATAAGGGGGTGATGTTTCTTTATACATTTTTTTCTTGCTCACGTTTAATAAACGTTTGCGTGTAACATATTTTCTGTGTGTGTTGGTGCTGCTCGACATTAAAGGATCATAACTTTTATGTTGGGAATTTTTCAAAATATATTATGTTGAAATCATTTTGGGATTGAGTCTTAGGAAGGAAATTAAGTGTTTTGTTGATGATGAACCACGAATTAGCGACAGTTTTTCTGTCAAAACCGTTGCTAATGAACCATCACTATTGTAAAGACACATCTTTTCGAATTGGTGACGGTTATATCTATTAAAAATGTATCACTGAGCGAACCATCGCGATTGTAAGAAAAGGTTTCATTTAGCGACGGTTTTTCTATCGCTAAGTCGTCGTTAAAGCGTCGCTAATTGCACCTTTTGGTGAACCATTGTGACTATTTGAATGGTCACGAGCATGCCTATATATAGGGCCATTATTCCAGCGTTTTTGATTATCCAAAACCAAAAACAAACACATACAAAACCTTTCTTTCAATATACACGATTGCTATACATAATAGTGCTATAAAATTATTATTTGTAGTGTCTTGAAACCCCCGATAACTCGATAGTTCATCCGGATTATCACCACCATCGTGTAGTGTTTGATAATTGCTACATACGTTGCTTCATTGTATCTTCGGAGACAATTCGTCAGTTAACCCAAAACACGATTGTTCGAAAGAACGATGGGAGCGAAGTTGCTTTAAGGACAGAGATCACTCGCCTTGAAGTAACAAGTAGTAGCGTAAAACTTCGTTTACAAAGCTATCTTTCTAAACCCCGAAACCAACAATCTTAAAGCAATTTTTCGGACAAAGATGGCTTCAGAGAATCTTCAACAAATGTTGTGTAGTTGGAACGCTTGGATGGAGGATTTCAAACGGTGGGATAACTGATGTGAATCGATCACTGAATCGATCACACTTACGAGTACGCAACTTCTATTCTTTCTTTTCATGATATATGCATAATATATAAATTGCATGACGTCTATGTGACATGATTAACATGCATGGCTTATATGTTCCTATATATTATAAGAATTGATAGATTAGAACTACCTATATGCTATTTAAAGATATGTTAATCAATGAAATATATGTGTTCTATTGATATACTAAAATTATGTGTTACTTGCATGAAATTTGGATGATTATTAAATTCAATATACGCATGTAGGCTATAAAAAGAGATGTGTATTGTTTATATCGTATGATGAAAATTTGCAATTGTTAACAATTTGCCGGCACATATTGAACTTGTGGCCTGGGTTCATGCGGTTATTTTTTCACGCATGGAAAAGTAAGGGTCGTAAACTGAAATGAAAATTAAAATTATGGCATGTGAATTATTTAAGGCATGTGAATGTTATATAAATTTAATCCAGCAGTAAAAACCATGCAACTGTCAATAAATAGTTATGATTCGCATTATGCCAAAAGTTCCGTATAGAACCAACTTTTACCAATGAACCTAACACTTCATCTCGTCCATCCATCTATTTCACCATCCATGGTTCATATTAATCTTTTTTTGTTTTCTTTTTTTTATTAAGAAAACGTAAAAAATGGCGAAAACGTAAAATAAACCGATGAAAACGGAAGAAACGTAAAATAAACGGGCGAAAACGTAAAAAACAGATGAAAACGTAAAAACTGGACGAAAACGTAAAATAAACAGGCGAAAACGTAAAAAATGGATGGAAACATAAAAAATGATATGAAAACATAAAAAAAACGGATGAATACGGACGAAAACGGGCGAAAGCGTAAAAAAATGGACGAAAACGGGCGAAAGCGTAAAAAAACGGAAGAAAGTGTAAAAAAAGGGACTAAAAGCGAAAAATTGCACCGTTCGTCCTTGCACCGTTCGTCCTTATAGTGCGAAATGACTATTATACCCTCATAAGCAAACAAGTTAACGAGCGTTAGTCCACCCCGTTAGAGGGAGGGACTAATGGTGCATAACGTTTCTGAGTTAAGGATGAACGGTGCAATTTTTTTGGTCAAAGGACCATAGGCTGCGGTCAACGCAAACCGCAAGGACGAACGGTGTAGTTTACTCTTTAGTATTTATAATAATTTTCTTAGATTTTTATCTGTTAATTCAGTATTTATAATAATTAATATTACTTAAATTAGATTTAATTGCAAAACCAAAAATAAAATCCTCTACTGTTTAATTTTAATCACTAGTACTTTTTTATATTTTTCCTAGGTTTTATAAATCATTTAGTATTTTCAAAAAATATTTTTATAATTATTACTGTTCATTTTCAATTATTCTAATTTAAATTAGTTTAAATAGTTTTTAATTAGTAATTAAGTAAATAATTAATAAAATAGTATAATAATATTTTTTATAAACTTTTTATAATTTTTTAAGGTTCCTGTATTAGTTAATTAGTTTTATAAAATATTTCATAATTTCCTAAGTCATTTTTATTATTATTAGTAATTTAAATTAGTTAAATTAGTTTAATTAATATAATTAGTAATTAATTAATATTAAATTCAGAAAAAGACAAAAATACATAATTTTAGTTTTTATATTATTTTTAAGTTATTTTAGAGTTCTTAAAAATAAATTTTCTTTTTCTTAGTTTTAATTATTATTATATTATATTTAGTTTAAGTTAAATAGTTATTATAAGTAATTAAATAGTTTTAATTAATATTAAATAATTAAATAATCAAAAAAATAATTTTCTTTTTAATTTAATTTTATTTTCATTTTAAGTTTGTAAAAGTTGCATTTTCACCCTCTGTAGTTTATTTTTGCATATTTCCACTTTTTCAGTACGCATTTAGGTTTTTAGAATTATTTGCATATCTGTGTTTGTTAATACTGTTCCATTATCATTTCAAGCAATCAGTAGTTTAAAAATCAATCAAAATCATTATCTGGTTACTTTCCTCAAACCAGCCATTCTAGAACATTTTCCCAAAACACAATTTCAATCTCGCTGGGACTAAACGACCCGGGGATACACTGTGCTTACACCGGATCATAAATTGATCACTTTCTCCCTCATAGCTTGACTTAGTTGACCAGGAACCCTTGGTTGACTTAGTTGACTGTTTGGGAGAAGTCAATGTTCCTTCGGATGAGGAAGGAAGGTTGGAACCACCTCCCATTGCTGCTATTCTGCCTAGGACAAATGACCTCGTAGTGCTCAATCCTAGTGCATACCAAGCACCCAATCCAGCCAAAACCCCATCACCTGAACCTTCAGAGGACTCATGTCCATTGGTCCCCTACCCATCAGACAGAGAACTTGTCTCTCCTTTCCTTTATACATCCTCAGATGAGGAAGACCCAACCTACCATCCTCCTGGTACTCCAGAGAGACCACAATCACGATCCCATTCTTCTTCAGTTCTATTGGCTTCTTCTTGCTCTCAAACAAGGGCTAGAAAGGTCAATCCACCACTCCCAGAGGGAAGGTCAGTGGTGATTGGGCTCCCTTGTGTAAGGATGCAAGACACTTATTACAAGGATAAGAGGAAGGGAAAGATGAAGGAGGTGGAAGGCAAAGGGAAAGGAAAGATGGATTAGAGATCTTTATGCAAAATTTCCCTTTAACCCCCAACTGTCATCGTGTTGCAGAGTTTGGTCAAAATTTGACCTTTGATGAAGCTGCAGTGGGTGTTTGTTTTGAGTGATAGGTGTTAGGTATTAGGTGTCTGGTTATTAGTTAGTTGGTGTGTATCTGAATAAATCATTTTTAATTACATCCTTGATGTAACTTTTGATAAATGAATGAAAGAGGTTCCCCTGTTTATTGTTTCTTCATGTCTCATTTATCTTTCTCAGTACTGTATTTTAACTCCACTGAATTAATTCAATGCCACTGATAAAACTCCATACTGCTGAGCACTCCATTCCACTGAAGTAATCCGTAGCAACCATTTAGCAGAAATCAATGGAGATAATCAGCAGAACCAACTTTGCACTAATCCATAGGAACCATTCAGCAGAAACAGATTTAGCACTATTCAGTAGCAACCATTCAGCAGAAACAGATTTAGCATAATTCAGTAGCAACCATTCAGCAGAAACATATAACTGCAAAATAGACACACCAAACAGAGCACACAAAACAAACTAAAACATAAAATGGTTAGTTTATAAAACCTGCAAAACAAAGTTAGTTTACCATATCAAAACTAAATACAAATTACAACTAAATATACATCTATAATCCTCCCCTGAGGCATATGCCTCCCCTCAAACATAGCATTTAAGGGTTTACCATCCCAATGTGGATGACTAAGTGTTGAAACCTAGGTCCATCAAAAGCCTTTGTTAAAAGATCAGCAACATTATCATCTGTATGGACTTTAAGCACCTGAATTAAGTGTTTCTCATTTGCATCCCTAATAAAATGGTGCCTAATTTCAATGTGCTTAGTTCTATTATGATACACTGGATTCTTGACTATACATATTGTACTTTGGTTATCAATAAAGATTTTAGTGTTCATGAAATTGAACCCATAATCAAGCATTTGATTTTGTATCCAAAGTACCTGGCCACAACAATTGGCAGCAGCAACATACTCAGCTTCAATAGAAGAGGTAGCCACTATAGTCTGCTTCTTGCATTGCCAAGAAATCAACCTTCTTCCAAGAAATTGACACCCTCCAGTAGTAGACTTCCTATCTAGATTTTCACCTGCGTAATCACTGTCACTGTATGCTTCCAACACAAAAGGAGAATCCCTTGGGTACCAAAGACCTAGCTTAGGTTGGCCTTTAAGATACTTAAAGATTTTCTTCACTACATTGAGATTGGAAGTCAAGGGTGTGACTTGATGTCTAGAACAAGCACTGACTGCAAAAGTGATATCTGGCCTTGAAGCTGTCAAATACATCAGTGAACCAATCATTGACCTGTATAGATGTACATTAACTGCAGGATCTGGATCAAGATTATTCTTTGGTTTTGGAGCTTCATAAGGTGTAGATGCAGTCCTACTATTGTCCATATCAAACTTCTGAAGTATGTCCTTCACATACTTCTCTTGATGGATGAAAATACCATCTGTCTTTTGCTGTACTTGCAGTCCCAAAAAGAAAGTAAGCTCTCCCATTGCACTCATTTGAAATTCACCCTTCATTAATTCCTCAAACTCCCTGCACCAAGCTTCCTTAGTGGAGCCAAAAATGATGTCATCTACATAAACTTAAACAAGAATGATATCCCTGGAATTCTTCTTGATAAAGAGTGTTTTATCAATAGCTCCTCTTCTGTATCCATGCTTCAGCAGGAATGTAGATAGCCTAGCATACCAAGCTCTAGGTGCTTGGTGAAGTCCATAGAGAGCTTTAACCACTTTATAGACATGGTTAGGATGTTCTGGATCTTCAAAACCTTTGGGTTGAGTGACATAGACTTCTTCTTCAATCTTCCCATAAAGAAAAGCACCTTTGACATCCATTTGATAAATCATGAAACCCTTATAAGATGCAAAGGCCAGAAACAATCTAATGGCCTCAACCCTTGCCACTGGTGCAAATACTTCATCATAATCAATCCCTTCTTCTTGTCTGTATCCTTGAGCTACTAATCTAGCCTTGTTTTTAACCACAATGCCCCCATGCATCCCTTTTGTTCTTCAAAATCCATTTTGTCCCAATTGCAAACTTCCCATCAGGTAGAGGTACAAGTATCCATACTTCTTGATTTTTAAATTGTTGCATCTCCTCTTGCATAGCTTCTACCCAAATTTTAATTGCTAGTGCTTGTGCCACACTTTTTGGTTCAACTTGAGATAAGAAACAAGCAAACAGACAATGTTGTTGATCTGTGTGATTGTCTCTTTGTTGACACATGACATAGGTAACAAAAGCATATTCTCCAAACTGTGCCTTCTTCACAGTACTTCTAGTTTCAACACTTGCATTGGGATTTCCAAGAATGTTGGTTTGAGGATGTATAGTGTTGATCCTCTTAGTAGGGATTGTGTTAACTTCAACTGTAGGTTGAATGTTACTCAAGGATGGGGCAAAGTCATCATCATAAGAAGAAGAACTGAAAATGCCAGCACTTTGTTCATGATTACCAAGATCTGTGGGGCTTGGAAATCTTCCATAAGGTTCTTCAAAGCTAGGGGATAAACCTGTAGGTCTGGTAGGATGATCAGCAGAACCAAAAGAGACACCATCCGCAGAATTGGGGATGTCAGCAGCAACAGGAGAACTATCCGCAGAATCATGATTGCTGCTGGATGCTTGTGCTGTTTGTCTGATTAGTGCCTCAGCATCTCTTGCAAACTCCAAACCAAGTCTTTCAGCTTCTTGTTTGGCTGCATATTCTTGCTTCTGAAGTCTAGCAAGATCTTCTGCATAATTTGACTCATCCTCATTCTGGCCAGTTGTATCTTTAGAACCATGACCTGCAAGTTGGTTAGGGGAGAAGGAAGGTACAAAAATGGTGTGTTCATCAAGGTCAGACTCACTATCTGAGTCATCATCCAGGGTACCTGCATTGTTAGTGGGAGACTCTTGTGTACCTGCAGATTGGTTAGCAACAAATCTAGTATAGCCCAAGTAATCAGTTAAGTAGTCCAGGTCAAAATACCAAGCATGACCTTGTCCCTGAACATTAGGCTTTTCTTCTAGGTATCTCAGGTTAAGAGTCTCCTCTACCCTTTTTGCACTTAAATTATATACCCTATAAGCCTTGCTATGAGCTGAATAGCCCACAATATACCCCTCATCAGCTTTCTCATCAAATTTTCCTAGTTGATCACTAGTGTTTAAAATGGTCACATGACATCCAAAAGGTCTGAGATAACTAATGCTGGGAACTTTCCCAGTGAGTAGTTCATAAGGTGTCTTGTTATGAGGTCTAGTAATGGATACCCTGTTCAAAACATAACATGCAGTGCTTACTGCCTCAGTCCAGAACATAGTGGGTAATTTAGAGTCAGCAAGCATGGATCTTGCTGCCTCTATTAAGGTCCTATTTTTCCTTTCAGCAACCCCATTTTGTTGTGGTGTTCTGGCATTGCTATAGTCCCTTTTTATCCCCTTAGACCCACAAAGTTCTATTAAAAAAACATTTTTGAACTCTGTTCCATTATCACACCTAATACTTTTAACCTTTTTGTTTAGCTGGTTTTCAACAAGAGTAATAAATTCTTTTAGAGTTGGAAAAGTTTCATCTTTAGTTCTCAAAAAGAATACCCAACAAAACCTGCTATAGTCATCTGTGATTACCAGACAATAGTACTTGTGATCAATACTTCTGACTTGAGTTGGACCAAAAAGATCCATATGCAGCAACTGAAGAGGTTCAGTGATAGTGCTCACAGCTGTAATGGCTTTGTAGGAGGCTTTGTGTTGCTTTCCTTTGTTGCAGGCAACACAATTGTGTTCATTGGTGAAGATTTTAGAAGGAAGCCCATGAACTAGACCAAGTTTGGAAAGCTTGTTAATGGTCTTGAAGTTCACATGAGCCATCCTTCTATGCCACTTTGTAGACTCATCCAGGGATGCTTTAGCCACCAAACATGTTAAGTCACCTTCTGGGTGGACATCATTCAAGTTGAATGTGTATAAATTGTGGTTTCTAGGAACTCTCAGCAGAATGGTTGTATCTTCTGGAAGTTTGAAATCTTTGGAGAGTACAAGACATTCATCCTCAGAGAAGAATACTTTTCTCTTGGTGTCACAAATTTGTGAGACTGAGAACAAGTTGAAATTTTGCAGTTCCTTGACATAGTACACATTCTCAAAGTCCAACTTAGAGGTTCTAATTGTTCCTTTCCCAGTGATTCTACCATCTCCTCCACCAAAAGTCACATTGCCTCCTCCTTGTATTGGCACAAAATTATGCATCTTTTCTCTATTCCCTGACATGCTCCTTGAACAACCACTATCTACTATGCCTACAACTTTACTTTTAAGAAGATGACCCTACAATAATAACAAAAACATACAAAAATTAGTACACTTTGGAGACTCAAGTCATCACTGACTTGAGCCTGCCTTGTGGATCATAATAGGTAGGCCATGTAGATTTATAAGATCCACCATTGTTCTTGGTTCTTTTATGAAAATTAGGTCCCTTTTTATTCCAAGCACAACCTGCTGAGGGCTTAACAGCAGTATCCCAATATCCCCCTCCCACATACATTAAGTCATGAAATCCAGGCCAATAACCATTATGAAAATAAGTACTTGTTGGTCTCATAAATGGTCTTGCTACAGGTCTTCTCCAACTTGATGGAGAGGTTTTATCAGTGTACACATGCTTGTCAGCAGGAACTGACTTATCCGCAGCAATGTGTTTGCTGATTTTCTGGGTTGTTTGTGGAACATAAGACGGTATGTCATTAACATTTTTCCACATTGGTCTAGGTTTCTTTTGGTCAGCACTAACACCCATTCTCTGCTCATGAAAAGTACAATCCTTAATCAAATGAAATTTACTTCCACAAACAAAACATTTCTTCTTTTTAGAAGATTTATTCAAAGTAAAGGATGTTCCATTACATGCAAAAGTACTTATTCCACAAAGATTAACAGAATTGTTTTTGACAGAATTAAAATTATTGTTTTGCAAAGAATTAAATGACAAGTCTCCAAGGGTAGCTATCTTTGAATTGGGTTCATCAGCAGCAACTCTAACAGACTTGTAGGAAATCTTGGGTGTAGGCTTGGGTGAGGTCTTGGGAAGGTCAGACTTTTCACTTGAATCACAACTGGTATAAGTAGTTGACCCTTGGTCAGAGGACTTGTCACTGTCAGAACAAGAGACAAAGTCAGTAGATATACAATCAGGGTCTGGCAAGTCACTTGACTTTTTGCCATATAGATGGTGTGATCCATCAAAGTCTGAAGTTTTGGTGGTGGGCATATGTTCTCCTCTAATAGGTCCAGGTACAGCATGTAAAGCTCCTTCTTTTACATAATTTTCTAATCCTGCTGGTGTAGATTTTTTTATATCATTGATAGCCTCTACACCTACATATTTCTTAAAACTTAAACCTACCTCAGAAGTTACAGATTGACTACCATAGCGAAAGCTAGCTAACTTATTGCCTGAAATTAACCATTTATTATGCCTAGCTACTTCCTCATCTAACTTCTTTTGCAATACTTGTTTTTCTGAATCTATTTTAACCTTTTCTTTCTCAGAACATGCTAACTAATTTTTTGTACATAGTAAATCCCTTTCTAACACCCTAATCTTTTCTTCATAAGCAAGCTGATTTTTTTTGAAACCAATTTTTCTGTTGTTCTAAGGTTTTTAAACCATTTTTGTGAGCTTGAAGCTCCACATAGCATTCATTATATTTAGGTTTCATATTATCATAAGCCTCCTTAAGTTCATTATATCTTTCAGCACAACCAAAAACACAATTTTGTACCTGAGAGATGCCCATACAGGCAACTTGATCATGCTGATCCTCTGTGTCACACCAGGCAAGCATTCCACTCAGCTCAGAACCATCAACCTCATCATCCTCAGGCTCATGTGCCTTCCAGTTCACATGCTCATCCAACAAGATCATAGCTTTGGCATTTCCAACTTCCACTTGATTCTGCTGATAGGCAGAATACCTAACTTCATCTTCAGCCTTCCTTTCCTTGCACTCTCTTTTGAAGTGACCTATCTGCCCACAAGTATAGCACTTGACCTTCCTTCTATCAAATCTAGCTGGTTCACTTTTCTTAAATATGAACTTTCTCCCGGCCTTGTTCTCAAACTTCTTGATATTCAATGAGAGCATGGCAAACTGCCACTTCAAGTTCATCTCCTCCAAATCTAGTGGGTCCATTTGATCAAAATCCTCATAGGCTAGTTGCTGCTGATCTTCATAATCAGCAACAAAGGAGTGAAGTACATCTTCCAATACACCACTAGACTGAGATTGAGGTTTTGGTCTAGGAGTGCTGTAGGAAGATGATGATGCTGAGGATGGTTGACTTGCAGCATGAATCATCTTATTCGAGGTTGTGCATACAAAGGCTGAGTAATTTGGAGTGGATGGACGAATGTGACTTCTAACATCAGGCTCAAGGGATTTGAGCTTGTTGTAGAGATCGTCAAAAGTGTAATTATCCAGTCCACCTTTAGCTTTGAGGGCAATGCTCACTTGCAACCAAAAGGGAGGTAAAGATCGTAAGAACTTGGCATTGCAGTCCTCATTATCTGGCTTGGCCTTCATCTGATTCAATTGACTCAAAATCTTTTGAAATCTATCATATCCCTTATGAACTCCTTCTTCTTCTGAGATCTGGAATTCTTGGAACTGTTGTTTGAGCATTGATTTCCTCATCCTCTTTGACTCTTCATTCCCACCAAACCTTGCTTGAATGGCCATCCAGATGTCTTTTGCATCCTGAATATAGTGAAAATCACCCATATGATCATCTGGTATAGCNGAAATCTATCATATCCCTTATGAACTCCTTCTTCTTCTGAGATCTGGAATTCTTGGAACTGTTGTTTGAGCATTGATTTCCTCATCCTCTTTGACTCTTCATTCCCACCAAACCTTGCTTGAATGGCCATCCAGATGTCTTTTGCATCCTGAATATAGTGAAAATCACCCATATGATCATCTGGTATAGCTTGAAGGAGAATGGTTCTAGCTTTGCTTTCTCTCTGAACAGCTAGAGCTTCCTCATTAGTTGCAGGAGGAAGGATGGAAATCCTACCATCAGGATCTGTAGTATGCTTCTTTGGAGAGTTACCCTTAAGGATAACACTCCAAAGATTATAATCAATGTTGTTGATCCAATTCTGCATCTTCATTGCCCACAGCTCATACTCTTCCTTCTTGAGATATGGGAATTTAGCATTGCTGGTACTGGTGAGTGATGATGCAATTTGCTGTAAAGTTGAGGAGTTGAGTTGCTGCTGAGTGACTTCAGAACTATCAACTGATCCTGGCATTGTTTTTGATTGTGAGGGTGTAAAAGAGATGTAAAGTTGATTTTGTTCTTAGTATGACAGAGACTCTCCCGAGGCTCTGATACCACTTGTTAAACCTTAGACCTTGATAGATCTTTGAGCCTACGTGGATCGTTAGTAATGCTTATGTAATCACAAACACACTAATGGAGAAACTCTGCAACTTGTATTCTATAGCGGAATTCAATACAAGAAGACACTAATAACTAAGAACTCTTGATCCTCTATGGATCTTTTATATTAATCGTAATTCAATTCGATACATAATGTTTAACTGATTGTTCCTTTTATACTACAAGGAACCCTAATCCTTCTTACAAGAAACAAATAACATTAAAACAATAAAAGATATTCTACATATCTTGTCCTAACATATCTTCTATCATATTCTACGAAATACTATATCCGCAGAATCATATCGTCCGCAGGAACACTCTAGTCCACAGAACTCTTGTGTCAGCAGGAACTATCCACAGAAACCACTTCAGTAGAAGTCCATCAGTAGTATCTTCAATAATTCCCAACAGAAACGGTGGTAAAATCTTTATGGCATTAAATATTTTGTTGTGAGAATGCATCCAGGCCCTTGATTTAAATGAATTTACACGTGGCGAATTTAGAGCAATTTTAAGTTAGAGATTGCTTTTCAAAAGCTTGTTTTATATAGTTAGTAGATTATGCAAATAAGGTAAATCATAGACGAGGTACTTCCCGTTGAGCTTTCTTGAGGTATAAAGGATTCACATAACTTAAAGCGCTTTTTCCATCATAGTACGAATTTGGCTTTTGTGTAAGCATATGAATTGTTTGAATGGATTGAACAGTTTTAAAGATTACGTTGTTCAGATCTTTTATTTGCTTTTCCAAATCAATAAATTTTTTCAAGGTCTTTGTCCTTATGAATCGTATACTTGTTTTTTAAATTTTCCGCTCTTTCTCAAGATTGGAAATTGTCATTAAGTGTTTTCACATCTAAGTCACAAGATTTGAATTTCCATCACTCAGAAGTTTAATGTGTTTCTTGCATGGTTCTAAAAGGTGCACCATGGCGGCGACAAGGTGCTGCTAAGGCGTGAGGTGTGACCTCCACATTACGAAATATGTCAAGGCGTCGACTCTAGGCATGGCGGGAGATTAGGCGGGAAAAGCGCGATAAGGCGTGAGGCGTGTCAGGTTTTCTTTATTCAACTCCGATATTATTATTATTTTTTAATGAAGAATACTACATGTAAGGATAGTTTATTAACCTTATTCATTATATACAACTCTTTTGTAAACTCGATATATATGAAATATGATAGAAGTATATAATATGTCACGCCTTGAAAACGCAAAAGCTTAGCCTTAGATGTTAATGCGTGAGGCTTGGTCATGCCGTAACACCAAGTCTCGCGCTATTTATAACATTGGTTTTTTGTTAGCAAATTCTTGCTCATCGAGTCGTTTATTCAAAAGTTATTCTCGTTCAACAGACTCTCCATAACCACATTTAACTGCTTCTTTTCGTTCATAATCTATTTGAAAACTGTCTTTTTGTTCCTCATACCGCTCAAGCTCTTTGGTTAATGCCTTATTTTCGTGAAAAGGCGCGATAAGGCGGCGTGTTATGGTTTTTTTTATTCAACCCCGATATTATTATTTTTTTTAAATTAATAATATTACATGTAAGGATAGTTTATTAACCTAATTCATTATATACAACTCTTTTGTAAACTCGATATATATGAAATATGATAGAAATATATTAATATTTTCATATTTTGTGTCGCCTTATGTCACGCCTTAAAAACGCAAAAGCTTCGTGTTAGGTCCTGCAACTCACCTAAATGTCCAACAAGAATTGAACATAAGATAGCACCAGACACTCACTGAAAAATACCAGTGATCATTCAAACCCACTAGGTGACCAGTGAGAAAGTCTTCCCCCTATCTTAGGGGAGAACCTCAATAAGCTTACTTCGATATTTGGTATTTAAACCAACCGAAGGTAGCACTTTAATCACTGAGAAACAGTGATTAAGGTACTTGAGCAGCAGATCTAACAAATGTTTCTATATCCCTGATGGCATTACTCTCATTGACAATGAACACCTCACCAACTACCAATATAACTGACCATGAAGTTGTGGTGATCAACATGACTTCACCAACACTCAATGATTCAGAGACATCAGGAATCTATGAAGACCAGGCCATAGATATCGCAAAAGAAGTTGTGCAAATTTACCAAGTATTAATGAGCTTATTTGCACAACTCCAGCTCGAGATAAGAGATACACAAGGACATGAATACCTTGATGACATCTTAGCTCCCTGAATAAAGACCAAGGTACAGTGGTGAGTCAAAAGAGTTTAAGCGGGAAAACTCTTGGGAAGATAAATATATGTTCCTTCCCAAGAACAAAAGAAGCTCATGGGAACTCGGTGCTGTCAACTCTGGAAAACCAAAAGCACATCAAGGCTAGATGTTTAGGCACGTGCCTGATAACGCTCAAAATTAACATGTTTTTAGTCGCGTTATTGTGGATTTTATGGTCACTTTTATGAACTTATGGTACTTAATTGAGCATAATTCGTATTTTAGGTTCATGGAAGCTCAAAGTAAGGAAATTGCAGAAAAAGACGTAAAAACGATCAAATAACGAAGACTTATGCATGTACGAAGAATTCCCGACAAATGAAAGTCTCTTGGAGTATATTCGAGAAGATAAAAGTTATGAAGTTGTCACTCCAAAGACTCAAGAATAAAGTACAAGAAGGAAAATGAGAAGTAAAATGAAGAAAAGAAGCTAAAACGAAGAATTATTGGAAGACTCGTTGTTCCCGACACACCTTCACCATTTTGGCCATAAGTTGAGCATACGAACTCCAATTTAGGTGATTCAAGCGGCCACGGAAAGCTAAGAGAAAGATCTACAACTTTCATGTTTATCATTTTCTGCCAAAATGCATCCAACCGATCGGTTGGAGCCCAACCGATTCGGTTGGTGCTTTTGGTCATCTTCCAGCCGATCGGCATGGTCCCGTAACCGATCGGTTGGATGATTCTGACCTCCCCAAGTCATTTTTAATGCTTATTTAAGTGTCTTTAAGCCCCAAGTCCGATCATGTCTCCATAATAACTCCATTTACTGTCATTTTATGACACTTTGTGCCCAAGAAACTTGCTTGGAGGCTAAGGCTTGATTTCTACTATAAATAAGACCACTTTGGCTTGGTTCAAGGTGTGCAAATCGAGCCTCCACCCTTAAGGACGAATTTCCACCACAACAAAGGTGTGCAAATCGAGCCTCCACCCTTAAGGACGAATTTCCACCACAACAAAGGTGTGCAAATCGAGCCTCCACCCTTAAGGACGAATTTCCACCACAACAAAGGTGTGCAAATCGAGCCTCCACCCTTAAGGACGAATTTCCACCACAACAAAGGTGTGCAAATCGAGCCTCCACCCTTAAGGACGAATTTCCACCACAACAAAGGTGTGCAAATCGAGCCTCCACCCTTAAGGACGAATTTCCACCACAACAAAGGTGTGCAAATCGAGCCTCCACCCTTAAGGACGAATTTCCACCACAACAAAGGTGTGCAAATCGAGCCTCCACCCTTAAGGACGAATTTCCACCACAACAAAGGTGTGCAAATCGAGCCTCCACCCTTAAGGACGAATTTCCACCACAACAAAGGTGTGCAAATCGAGCCTCCACCCTTAAGGACGAATTTCCACCACAACAAAGGTGTGCAAATCGAGCCTCCACCCTTAAGGACGAATTTCCACCACAACAAAGGTGTGCAAATCGAGCCTCCACCCTTAAGGACGAATTTCCACCACAACAAAGGTGTGCAAATCGAGCCTCCACCCTTAAGGACGAATTTCCACCACAACAAAGGTGTGCAAATCGAGCCTCCACCCTTAAGGACGAATTTCCACCACAACAAAGGTGTGCAAATCGAGCCTCCACCCTTAAGGACGAATTTCCACCACAACAAAGGTGTGCAAATCGAGCCTCCACCCTTAAGGACGAATTTCCACCACAACAAAGGTGTGCAAATCGAGCCTCCACCCTTAAGGACGAATTTCCACCACAACAAAGGTGTGCAAATCGAGCCTCCACCCTTAAGGACGAATTTCCACCACAACAAAGGTGTGCAAATCGAGCCTCCACCCTTAAGGACGAATTTCCACCACAACAAAGGTGTGCAAATCGAGCCTCCACCCTTAAGGACGAATTTCCACCACAACAAAGGTGTGCAAATCGAGCCTCCACCCTTAAGGACGAATTTCCACCACAACAAAGGTGTGCAAATCGAGCCTCCACCCTTAAGGACGAATTTCCACCACAACAAAGGTGTGCAAATCGAGCCTCCACCCTTAAGGACGAATTTCCACCACAACAAAGGTGTGCAAATCGAGCCTCCACCCTTAAGGACGAATTTCCACCACAACAAAGGTGTGCAAATCGAGCCTCCACCCTTAAGGACGAATTTCCACCACAACAAAGGTGTGCAAATCGAGCCTCCACCCTCAAGGACGAATTTCCACCAAAATTAAGGTACAATTCCAGCCTCCACCTTAAAGGAAGAATTGTTACCGTGTGCACTTCTAGCCTCCACCCTAAAGGAAGATTTGGCACCAAAACAAAGGCGCGATTCCAGCCTCCACCTTAAAGGAAGAATTGTTGCCAACTTACCATGGTGAATATCAAGCCTCCACCCTAAAGGACGAATCTTCACCAAGTGCACTTCTAGCCTCCACCCTAAAGGAAGAATTGTCACTACCTTTGCCTATTGTAATTCATACTTTGGGTAAACTTTGTTACTTTTATATTTCATGATGCTTATGATTACCATGTTTGTTAAAGACTTATGTTCGGTTGAATAATATATGTTTAGTTGGAAATTGTTCACTTACATTGGTGAATAGTTTATCTAGAGTGTGGTTGCTATAGTTCCACATGTTTCTTATCATTGAAATTCTCAAGCTAGTTTGGTTAAATTAGAACTTGTCTCGTTTATTGTTTTGAATAATTATTATTGTGGTTTGATCCGTGACAATCATAACCACCAACTTGTTACGTGCTTAAACAAACAAACAACCTTTGAGTGCAACCAAGTCTCTTGGGACGATCTCGACTTACCCACCTTTACTACATCGAACGAGTATATTTGCTCGTATGTGCTAAATTATTAATTGGATAAATCGTGTTTATAAATTTTAAAACTTGCGCTAACAAACACCGCATCAGTGCCTATCTACGAACAGTTGGCAAGATCACTATTCTCACATGAAGCAACAGTAATCTCTCCGCTATATAAACCAGTTCCATCCAACGAAGAATGTGTGCATTCAAGAGAGTAAGAAGTGAGAATATCTTAGCATAGTTAGAGTGTTAGTATTCTCAACACACTGAGAACCCAAGCCTAGCTTGTTTCTCAGTGTCTCTTAATTTGTCTCTCGCCAAGGATAGCAGTCTACAACTATCCTCATTGAAAAGCCAGCCAAGTCATTAGTATGTCAGAGTGGGTTTGTTGTTTTCTTCTGTTTTTCGTCCAAAAACTTCCAAAAAGCGCCATATTCCAGAATTCTTGTCCCAAGTACCTAAAATACAAAAGAAACGATTTGAGGCAATATTTGATCATATTAAAACAATTTTGGACATAAATGACCCCTTAAAAAGGTATCAAATAAATCCTTATCAATGAGCATTTTAGGGGGAAGTTGACACTTAAATATCAGGACTATTTGATGTCATCAAGGAGCCTAACAAGAGAATAACTCTTGAACACAATTTTTATTCATAATCCATAATTATAAACAATGAAAACAAGCCTTGTATATATAAGTATAGCCGGCTTTGAGAAAAACAACCCGATAAGAGTTAAAAGTGTTTGGCGACGAGCTTTTTGGATCAATTTAGAGTGTGTAGATTATAATGCTTGTTTGACAACGAGTGTTTAACTTTTGGATTATGTCTAAACACTCCTATTTGAAATGCCAATAAAACAATTATTTACGTCATACTACACATTATAATGACGTATAAAACTATGTTACCAAAAATTATAAAACAAACAGCTCCCACCAATGTCCAAAATCTACTTGCTACAAATCTAGCATTGTTGCCTAACTCGAATTATAATCCAAAACTATTAACAACACTTAATAACAACAAAATAATAACAACATTAATGAACCCGAGCTTAGCGGGTAAAGCTAGCTCAATAAATTGACGAGGGTTCGTCTTCTAATCCTGTTTTGGGTGTGATTCAATGACTTGACCTGCTAAAAAGTATACCGTTAGTCTCACCGTGGGAAGGGATTCCCACGATCAACCTCGGGCGTAAGAATAAGTACTCGGTTTAGGAGGTATGCATGAAAGTGAGAGTCGTTAGGAATAAGTGTGTGTAAGTGAACCTCCCCTTCATGACCAAGTACTGGTATTTATAGGTAAGGTTCTTTGTTGTTACCTTTGGATCACAAGTGTGAAGTACTCTATTATCCAGTGGATAATATCATACTTCTTTGGAGTAAGCGATAGCAACGACACCTACTCTGGCGGTTAAGGCAGTCAATGCAAAAGCGATTTCTTATTTAGCACCAAATAGAACCGGTTACCACCATTTTTTAGTTTGGTACATTTGTTGTCTTATGATGCGTTATATTTATCCTGTTTTACATTTATAAACTTGGAGCTATAAGGATTAACACATACTAACGGGCAGTGTACCCGGTCATGTGTAGTATGCCTTAGATAAATCCGAGTGTCGTCCCAAGAGCTGTTGTTCTGGCGAAATAAGATAGATACTAAAAAGGGATATTAGATGGATAGAGTAAATAGTAATCAAGACATAATTAAACAGAATAGGAAATAAAGGTAAGACAGTTAGGGATAGGTCATTAAGATATTAAAGTTTAGCAACATTCATATTCTAAGATTCTACGTAGTGGGTGAAAGTCGACAAGAGTCAAATGGTCAAATCGTTTGCCCTATCTTGCACCTTGTCCTATTCCCGCCTATTGTAAAGACGAGAGTTCATCGGTCGGTGTGAACCTACGAAGATGCAAGATTCATTAAGTACCATGTTTAATAGACTTGTTCTAGTGGAACCCGGCATGGTCAGATCTTAGATTCCCTTTAACTTCTTAAGCATATCCAATTGGTAGGTGGTCCTAGGGTTAATTCGCANATTAAACAGAATAGGAAATAAAGGTAAGACAGTTAGGGATAGGTCATTAAGATATTAAAGTTTAGCAACATTCATATTCTCAGATTCTACGTAGTGGGTGAAAGTCGACAAGAGTCAAATGGTCAAATCGTTTGCCCTATCTTGCACCTTGTCCTATTCCCGCCTATTGTAAAGACGAGAGTTCATCGGTCGGTGTGAACCTACGAAGATGCAAGATTCATTAAGTACCATGTTTAATAGACTTGTTCTAGTGGAACCCGGCATGGTCAGATCTTAGATTCCCTTTAACTTCTTAAGCATATCCAATTGGTAGGTGGTCCTAGGGTTAATTCGCATACAAGGAAAAGTAGTACTATGGCCAATTCTTACCAATCCCCGCAACCTACTCGTCTAGGGTCCTAGGGTTAATTCACCTAGACTAATAGATACTACCAAGCTTCAATACTACCGAAACGAAAGGTTTACAAACAAGCAAAGAAAACTTCTACATAGATAAATAAAAATGATAAACTAAACCAACTCTTAATAGAAAGAATTCATGGAATGTAAAACATAATAGAATTCAAACATAGATTAGACTAGGATGCTCCTAGTCTAATTAGACGCTATCTCTCTAGTCTTCTTGCCCTTCATGCTTCTTCTGGGTCGTTCTCCCCAAACCCTAGTGAAGGTTTGGGAAAGGGGAGCTTGTTTAATAAATGGATTTCCTTTGGTATTTATAATGCCCGTCAGGGCTACGGCGTAGCTGTATTGTAGGACTACGTCGTAGTCTTTGTTCATAACTTCTACGGCGTAACGTGTTGGAATGCTACGTCGTACTCTTCATAAAATAACTCCTACACCATAACTCAATGACTTGTTACGGGCGTAGAGCACTTATCTTCATCATTATGCCGTAGTCCAATTACTAACCACGGTGTAGCTTGGTAGTTGTCACTACTACGCCGTAGCTCGTTGAATGCTACGGCGTAGTCTTTATAAACTAGAAGTATTAATCATCTATCGGTGTAGTCCCATCAATCGACTAGACTGTAGCCTTTGTGTCTCCAGCATAACTTCAAGAGTAAATTCCAATCTTTAGTGGGGCAACGCCAATTAATCATCATAAACGCTCATTTGCTCTTCTCTTGTCCTGAAATGAAATATAAACGAATAAGAGCATAAATGAAGGTACTTAATCGTATAATGATGACATAACGGGGGAAATTGACACTAAGAATCATGGACATATTTGATATTATCATTTTATGAGAGCGTTTATGAATAAAAGTGACTTTTGAGAGCGTTTATGAATAAAAGTGACTTTTGGCCTTGCTATTCGGAGGTTCAAATCCTTCTGTCCAGAACATATCCATTATATTCTAATTTGTTCAATAAGGTTCTAATTCAAGATCTGGATAGACCTTTTAATTCTTTATTTGTCCACTTTTGACTTTTTAAGTCTTTGTTTTTCAACTTTGACCTTAAATTTTTTTTATTTGTATTATATAACACATGATAAAAATTTTACTCAATAAAAATATATTTAAAACCCAATTCATTTATATATTTTGCATTAAGTATTACATAACACAAAAACAAATAATTATGGTCAAAGTTATAAAAGAATGACTTCAAAAGTCAAAAGTGGACAAATAAATTGGGACGGAGTGAGTATTTAAGTTTTTAGTATTTTGAACATCTACAAAGACATTTGAAGCAACCAGCCCAAGTCGTGAATTTTATATATTATGCTTGCATTCAATAAATTGTTAAACGCTTGAAATAAGTTCCACAGTAAATATAAATTACAACTGTAATTGTCAAGGCAACGAGGAATCTTACATGATAAAGAAATGTCTAAGAAGGTTGATTGGGATATAATTGTTTGTGAGCAACGACTTTTGAAGTATATGAGGGTTTAAGAAGACTTCAAATTGGAGGTGGGGTTTTTAAGTTTAATTTTGAAGTCTACTAGTGTAGACTTTCCAAGTAAACTCATATGAGTCCAAACTCATTGGTCATTATTCCTTCCTTCATCTGGTGGCCCTTTTATGTTCTTGGCATATACATGTTGGAATTATGTCATGTAATATTCCTTTATTAAATACAACTTTGAAGTATACATGTTACAACCGTCTCAAATTATGACCACTGATATCTCATCCTTTGAGGTTACGAAGCACAAAACTACAGCTCTCAAAACCTTTACTCTGTCTATAAGAAAAAGAAAACTACGGAGATGTTATCTCGACATCACCCATGTATGTATGGTCATCCGTATACTCCCTCCGTCCTAAAATATAAGTCTATTTTGACTTCTTAAATCAAACATTGATCATAAATATTTTTATTTTTATTATATAATACTTGATGAAAATTATATCATATGAAAATACATTTAAAACTGTGACACCAGTAAATTTTCAGGACCATAATAAACTATTTTACTAAGTTACTATTTGATTATTTAATTATTTGACACTTTATAGGTACGACAAAACAATTTCTGCGTAGCCGTTGGTTAAACCGGCTATATTTTGAGTTTATAAATTATTATACTTTCGAGTTATTATATTTCAATCATTTTACGTTTATTATCTGATTCATTTCCGGAAAGTTTTCTCATAAATATCAAGAAACGACACACAACGCGTACCGACACAAAAATACTTATAGTTTACGCTTTCAGATTTTATTTTTATAGTTGCTACTATTTATTTAATAAAGTTGCGTAAAAACATAATTTCGGGTCACGTTTGCGTTTTTCGGACAAGTCATACTCACGGTACGACAAAATGACAAAACAATCAAACACCCACCCTTGGATACCCTCCAAATCGACCCCCCCTCCCTTTTTGTCTTTTGTTCGGTTCGACCCCACCACCAACCCAACACAATCCCATGTTTTATTGATCTAAGGATTTTGGCACTATATAAGTTTTGTCTCATTTGCACAAACAAACACAACACACAAAAACACACACACAACAAACCCTCTTTGGCTCTCTCTCTCTTGCTCTCTCTCGACCGAACCCGCACAAGCATACAAACATTCATTTTTCTTTACTTTGATCAAGAAACTGGAAGTTTAGAAGCGTATTTGGTTGATTAGTATTGTTATTTGGGTTAGAAAACAACGTTTGGGTTGTTATATAGGCTCTTAATCTTCTCATAATCACCACTTCGGTAAGTTAAACATTTCTTAACAACTCTTGTACTTTCACGAAGTTTTTGATGCATAAACACAAGATGTACATGTATTTTTGTAAAATCTAAAGTTTAAAAGTTACAAATCTTTAAAAAAAATAGTGTAAAGGGTTTCGAGTGGTTTAAAAATGTTTTCGGGAAAACTATTATTGTGTTGTTGTGAATGTTTTGGTATAATAAAAATACTTTGCTAAAGTGCTTAATTTCTTATTTTGGCTTAATAATAAACACTTATGTGCTTATTGGGTTTAAAAAGTGTCGAGCATAGAAGGAAAAACAAAGAAAACTTGTGTTTTTGAGTTTACAACTTTTGGCTATTTTTGTTGGCCTATATGTGGCTTATTTTCATTTTTGGTCAAATGGTTTTAGCTTATTAGCTTATTTAAAGGCTTATTGGGCTTATTTGAGTTTTGCTTTTGGGCTAAACTTTGAAACAAGGGTCTGCTTGGTTTCGTGTAGACTGAGAACCCAATGAGGCCCAATAGGGTATTGGCCCACTTTTTTTTGCCTTAATTGGGAGCTCATTTTCTAGCTTATTTTGATTTCTAGTTAGTTATTTGTTTTACGCGGCTTATTATTTGCTTATTTTGGTTTTTGACTTATAAATGTGTCTTATTTTGGTTAGTTGGGTCATGTTGGGCCGAGGAGCCATATGAAGCCCAATGGTCTCGACTTATTTGGCTTATTAGCCTCTCGACTTATTTTGTTGCTTATTCGGTTTATATTGTTTCCGGTTTATTTCGTTTGGTTTATACTCGTATTCATATATGTATTATGTTTCGACACATATTTGGGTTATTATTTTTCGGATTATTGATGAGGCGAAAAGTGTTACGCTTTTAGGGGGTCATTTAAGCCCTAATCCGTAATTATTTGATCAAATATTGCCTTAAATCGTTCCTTTTGTCATTTTAGGTACTTTGGAGAAGAAATCTGGAAAAGGAAGCATTTTGGACGTTTTTGGAGCATAAAAGTGAAGAAAACGACAAAGTCTCAAAACCAAGCTGGAAACAGTACCTGACGGCGTCACTCTTTACGAGGTGACAGCGTCACGAGTTGACAAAGAGGTGGATGATTTTTACACTAGACGCCCCAGAAAGATTTTGAAGGATTTACACGTGACGGCGTCACGTGTAAATGGAAGGAGGCCGTCACGTTATAGCTTAAAGGGAGACAGCCCAGAAAGATTTAAAGGGGACGGTGTCAAAAGTGGATCTGAACAATCCGAGAAAAGTTTTGGTGGCGAGGTGATGGCGTCACACTCTAAAATGTGTCGCCGTCAGATTGTAAAATCTATATATATTCTTCTAATTTTCATTCATTAGGTGTGCAACTTTTGGGAGAACTTTAGGGATAAACCCTAGTTCGTAAAATACTGTATTTTCAGGGGTTTTTCACCCTTGAAACCTTGATGTTCAATTAAAGATAAGTCTCCTTCCAAATCAATCAATATGTCTATGTGTTGTTTGATTATATCTTATGCTTGTCTTTACTTTAACATGCTAGGCTAGGTTTTTCTTGTGTTTGCTTAGATCTAATGAAACCTAGCTATTGATTACATGTTGTTGGTTTGTTTGTGATTGTTGTGGGTGGGTGAAGTCGATGTTAGGCTTAAGAAAACTGGCTAACCTCCTATACGGTAACTTGCTTGAACGTCTTAAGAAACATGAATCGGATGTGTACTACGATTATATGGTTGTATTTAATGCATAAGCGAATTCTAGTGATCCCATGTTAGGAGCTTTTAGTCGGCTCGACATAGGAGTGAAGTAGGAGCTTATAGAGTTAGGGAAGATTGTACACAGCCCTACAAATGGTTTAAAGGAATACAACCTGTCATCCACACAATTACAACAAACCAATTAACCGGTAAAAGATAGCTAGGGAGTAAGGAAATCTAAGTAAAGACATTTTTCTCTCATACAAGTTTCACAACCTTTTATTTTCTCGTTATTTTATTTTATTTGCATAAGTAGTTATTTGGGTTAGTTGACTAGCAACTAATTCCGCCCACTCTTCCAATACCCGAGATTTTTACTTGCTTTTATAAAATATAAAAATACAAAAAGAATCATCCCTCAACCATTATACCTAAATTAGAGTAGTTTTCAATCCTAACGACACTATTCCCCGAGAGAACGATCAATCCCCCGGTACTTGCCACTTCACTATACTACATCGGTCAGGTACACTGCCTGGTGGGGGTTGTAAGCTTCTCAAGATCCCTTGAGAGGTAAAACCTATTGCGAAGGTTGCAAAACCCACGCATCAATTATATTGTAAGCTTGTATGACAAATTTGTTTCAAAGTGTATTTGGGCTAAACTTAATATGATATTGGACTCGAAAACTAACTAAGTAAATAGACTACGTATCGGATTAAAGCTTCGATTCCCTATTAGACTTGAATTGGACTAGCTAGTGGACTTATAGTGGACTAAAGTGATATTGGACTCTTAACGAGCCATAAGGCCTGGTATGTGTGTAATTACACATACCTTTACCTTAGAAAACGGACCAAAAAGACCAAAAACCGACCAAAAATGCCAAATATATGTATGTTTTTGTGAATGTGCAGGTAAAAGATATGGAAAATGGACAAAATAAAGAGAACCCGACAACACGAGCACGAGATATGGAAAGAGTATAAAGAGCCGATGTCGGGGAATGAATTTTTCAAGCTTGGAACATATTTATGCTCACTTGTCAAAACCAGACCTTGAAGAATCAGAGAATGTCAAAATTAGCCCTTGGTTACATTTTGTGGATATTGGCAGAAGTGACCCTTGAAGTTTCAGAGAATTACAATTTTGGTCCTATTATCATTACCTGAGGTGAGTTCTCGTAGCCCCACTTTTCATATGTTTTTCTTGGGGTGGAAATGGTACTCAAATGATCTTTCAAAATGCTTTTATGCTGTGATTTGTTGTATTCATGATTTTGGACACATATGTGTGTTGATGCGATTATATGCTATGTTAAATGTTTTGTTTTATGTGTTCATAAATGCGTAACTGTTTAACTCTGTTTGGTATCAAATCATATGATAGATCTTACGGGGTAGCTCCCCACAATATGCGGTTATGTGTGTGACAATCAAGGTAGGTTCAGTTGGCGCGACTATTACTGTTTTGATAAGTGCTTGTAATTGTTATCATGCTCACTATTGTCCTAAACCATATCATTCGCAGCTTCGTGGTTTTACTCTTAAACCTACGAGCTCACCAACTTTGTGTTGACATTTTCTAGTACCATTTTCAGGTGATCATTATTAAGGTATTTTGATGGCACTTGCATTGAAGTCGGCTTCCTCGTTTTCATTGCTACAATGTTTTCAAGACAAATGAATTCAAAAGAGACACGTGTTTTACTTTCAAATTTAGACAAGAGATGTTTGTAATATTGTTGACGCGCGTGATGTGTCGTTGCGGTTTAGCAGTATTAATGCCTACTCAAGTTTTAAATTTATATTTAGCCGACTTATCAATAACACACACACTTAACGAGCAGTGTACCCGGTCAGTTTGTATATAATGGTAAGTAGAGTATCGATCACTAAGAGTGGAACGTATTATATAGTTATCCTAATCAGTATTTTAATATCCTAAGTTAGTTTTACAGCCTAATCTAACGCAAGGGGGGTTCAGCCTGAGAGACTGGCACAGTTTGGTTATTAATTAAACTAATGAGCACGAATCAACGAATAGCATACACATACACAAATAGATAATAGAAACTATAAGAAGACCTGTCCTGATAATTAAGTAGCTTGTCACTTGTTTTATTGCTAGTTTTATATGAAGTGTATATGTTAGGTCACCATATTGTAAACACAAGTATAGATTTGATAGAAATGAGATGAGAAATAGAGTTTGGTTGATTAGATCAAATATGAAGAATAAAAGTGCAAGAGTTTCCTTATGTAAATGAAATAACCAACAAGAGAAAGGGTTTACATGATGTCCTATTTATAGGAGAGGAGCTAGGGCAACATCCCTTCTCCTTCCTTTCTCTTAAACGTATGGGCCTAAAGCCCATTGGACGAGTATTGGACTCATCCTTAAACATTACAAGATTAATTAACTTAGCAACCTATTACAAATGTAGAAATAACCGAGACATGCTTAAGTTGAAACTTAGGTTCTAAACAATCTCTGCCCCTAAGGAATCGGTTGTTGATAGAAGTGATGTTAGTCCAGGTCATTTCAGGTTGCTTGATGTCTTCTGTCTTTTGCCTTTAGCTTGTAGCATTCATCAGCTTTGGCGTCTTTCAAAAATTGATTTGTAAGATAATGATTCATCGTTCTTAGTTCTAACAATCTCCCAGATAGAATAGGGTGTTCATCTGTTCTTTGTGTTTATGAGATAATGATCAATCTGATGTGGTAATCTGCCATTACGTCCATTCTTTGTCTCCAGTGGATCTGCATCATTCTGATGCTCATACATCTTGATGGTGAAACTTTCATGAAGTGGGAGCTCTCTTTTCATTATGTGAAGATTCTTTTGTGTAGCGTAGATCCTTCTTTAGCGGTGGTGTTGTTAAGATATTTTGTCTTTTTATCCTTTGTAGATTCTTTTGACATGGAATCTGTGGTTATATTTATTGATTTGATGATACAAAACAAGAAGAATGAAACATGAGGGACTTAATATGACAAGAAGGAATTCTACAAAAGATGGGAAGGACTTGCTTGCAAAAGAAGTTTTATTTATTAGTCCTTCGTAGTATTCTTGTAACCCTAATCCTCTAGTATATAAAGAGGACAAGGGATGTAGGTTTTAATCAATTCAAGTCTTCCATAATGTAGTCGACTAAAAGGTGTGTGTGTGTAACCTAGGCGTAGGAGATAAACGCCTAGGGTTTATTAATGTTTAGTTAGAGTAAGTTGGTTAGTCAGCCTCAAGGTCGTTCTACCTTGATCAAGTAGAATTGGGGTTGTAAATATTTGTATGTTAGAGATTATGAATGTAAAACCTTGTTCATAATAATGATTGATTCTATGTTTGAATATTCCGCCTTCATTATTATGTATTCCTAGATATAGTTAATATTAGACATCGTCTAAGAGCTACAACGATCTTCACAATTGGTATCAGAGCCAGGGGCTCGTGATATCTAGGATCTACAAGGTTTACTGTCGAAGAAAACTAGTTTTGATAAAGGTACGATTTGTTGTTGCTGTTTAAGAGGTAATCGTTATTTAATGGTATCGTTTCTGTGCTTGACGACAAGATAACAACATGGTATCTATTCACCGAATCAAGTAATAAAGAAAAGTGCATCAAGGATCACATGGGTCGGTGTTTGTTTTATTCATATTGTTCGAATTCTTCGCACATGCAGTCAACAAAGATCGAATTTTAAGGTATCGACTTTTATAAGTTTTGCTGCTGTGATATTAAATTTCTTATTTGGCGACAAAAGCAACTTTTACTAATCCTTGTACTGAATTGATTTATTGATCGGTGATGAGTGAATTCATATTGTACTGCTTGTAAATCATGATCACCAATAAATCTTGTAACAGTACCTTGCAGCAGTACTTTACACTAGCAGTATCTTAATATATCGAGCAGTACTTTCAAAGAATGAGCAAGCAGTACTTTCATATATCAAGGGCAGTACTTTGGAATGAAAAGAGCAGTACTTTCAAAGTATACGAGCAGTATGTTCAAACCGAGAGCAGTACTTTAAATATCATGGAGCAGTACTTTTAAAAAAAATTTGAAGCAGTACTTTCAAAAAGATGCGAGCAGTACTTTCGTTTTAAACAATATTCGATCTGCACCAAGCTTCAATCATTACCAAGCATCACGTTTCACTATTCTGATTTTGACCCATGTGCCTTTGTATAATACACCGACCCATGATGATAGGGTATAAACAAATCGCCATAATAATACGAGAATAAAATTCATCTCAGCCAATCAATATTGAATCCTGGCTTCATAAAAATAGTGAATTTCTTTGCACCGACCTACGATTATATAATGAACCCCACTTCTAATAAATTCGACTAATTAAGCAATCAGTAGAATACCTTGAATATTGAATGTATACGCACGTGTTTATGGATGACCCCACAACCATAAGTTTGGTACGAGGTAAATAGCAACAAACAGATATAAACTTCAAGCATCATGCACTAACCGACAAGGAAATCAATACTTCTGACACTGATTAAATGCAGTACGAGATTACACCAAAGAGAATTAAATTATCATCGACCCATAATCTTTTTGGCACCGTATCAGTAAGAGTTTATTGAATTCGATATTACCTTCTTACCCAAAGTCGATTAATAAACCAATAAATATGCTATCCTCCATGCAGAACACGACAACCTTCATATATGTAATCGATTATCACATAAACAAAGTCGATACCCCTTCTTTTTTGAATCAGTTTTACCAATCAGCTTAAACATCGACAGTACCTTCTCCAAACAAGTTTTCTTGGATCGTAAACCTTGTAGATCCTAGATATCACGAGCCCCAGGCTCTGATACCACATGTAGGAACCCAGCACTCCTTGATCGTTACGGGCTCCAGGCTATTAAACCTTTAATCATCTAGGAACAATAACATTAAGCACAATGATAATAATAAGCACAGTGGAATAACATAAAGAATATTATTATTATCAACAAGGTTTACTTCGTCATCATCTCTACTCTAACATACAAACCAATTAACATGTTCTACCTTGATCAAGTAGAACATGTTCTCTAAACTAAAACACTAAATCCTAGGCGTTTATCTCCTACGCCTAGGTTACACACACACACACACCTTTGAGGTTTACATCTTGTAAGTACTTTTAAACTAATGACCCTATGTCTCTTTATATACTAAAGACATCTAGGGTTTACAAGAGGAATCATAATACAATTAGGAAACTAAATCTTTTAAGTAAATCTTCTAGAATCTTCTAAATTCTCCATCTTTTTGTAGTTTCCCATCTTTTAGGTCATATTTTGGAGGCAAGGTTGCTTTTGGAGATGATGTTTCTGGAGGAAGAATTATTGGTAAAGGAACAATCAAGACTGGAAAGATTGATTTTGAAAATGTTCGTTATGTTCCAGAACTCAAGTTCAATCTTCTATCAGTCTCTCAGATTTGTGACAAAAAGTATCCAGTCTTGTTTCTTGAGAATGAATGTCTAATTCTATCCCCAGAGTTTAAGCTTGCAGATGATAAATTGGTGATTCTGAGAGCACCAAGGAACAATGATGTTTACAGCATTGATATGAAGAATATCATATCTACTGAGAATGCTACATGTTTGGTAGCAAAGGCATCTATGGAAGAAGCACATCTGTGGCACAGAAGACTAGGTCATGTTAATTTCAAAAATATAAACAAGCTTGCAAAAGGCAATTTGGTTAGAGGTTTGCCTTCCAAAATTTTCAAGACTGATCACTCATGCTTAGCCTGCAAGAAAGGTAAACAGCACAAGGCTTCATGCAAGAAACTTGGAGAAAGAACAGTCAGAGAACCTTTGGAGCTGTTGCATATGGATTTATTTGGACCTGTGTCTGTCTTAAGCCTTAACAAAAAGAAGTACTGCTTAGTTGTAACAGATGATTGCAGTCGTTTTAGTTGGGTCTTTTTCTTGGGATTCAAAGATGAGACTTTTGATGTTATTCATGATTTAATTATCTCTCTGGAAAATCAACTAAGACGAAAGGTTAAAGGTATTCGATGTGACAATGGGACTGAGTTCAAGAACAAGCTTATGGATGATTTTTGTGCTAATAAAGGAATTAAGAGGGAATTCAGTATTGCTAGAACTCCTCAGCAGAATGGAGTTGCAGAAAGAAAGAATAGAACCTTGATAGAAGCTGCAAGGACCATGTTAGCAGACTCTCTCCTACCTATTCAATTTTGGGCTGAGGCAGTAAGTACTGCTTGCTATATTTTGAATAGAGTTTCTATCACTAAACCTCAGATGAAAACACCCTATGAGTTATTGATGGACAGAAAACCTAGTATCAGCTTTATGAAACCTTTTGGATGTCCTCTCACTATCCTTAATACCATAGACAATTTGGGAAAATTAATATAATGCATTGCACTGCAATGTCGAAGACAACACGCAGATTTGTAAATAGGTTAAAATATGGCAACATCTATACCATTAATGATTTTGTTGTAATACCAAATATAGAAGAATACCCGATTATTGAAAGAGTGCTTACATCATTGAATTTCATGGTGGCACCACTGTTTGAAGATCTTCGATGACGTCAGATGGTTTTGTGAGGCATCCTTTTGATCTCTTGCCATTTGATGATCTGCAAGCTATGAATGACAATTACTTGATTGGTATTGTTCAATATACACTTTTCTGTCATTAAGGTTTCAAGAACTGCGCCGACTTAGTTGTGACGGTGTCACCTTAAAGGTTGTGACGCCGTCACTCTTCACTTTTCTGGTTTTGACGCCGTCAGCTCTAGACCGTCACCATCCTCTGAAGCGTTACATGTAAATTTTATAACTGGATCATCTTCGTAACTCTTCAAGTGACGGCGTCACATTGTAGTTGTGACGCCGTCCCATATCCTTTTTGGGACATTTTCGTGACTTGGTCTTTTTTTATTTTCGTTTTCTTGTCCAATTAAGCTAAAAACACGTCAAATTTCCAACATTTGCTTCCCAAGTACCTAAAAGTCAAATAGAAATGATTTAGGGCGATAATGATCAAATATGTACGAGTTTAAAGGGTAAATGACCCCTTAAAAATGCATGATTTTACACCTCATCAGGTATTGAAACTTATATCGAAACTATTCATCCTCTTCCCGATCATTTTAAATTCTTTGTTGTGACAACCGGTAATTTTGGGACCTTTTCTAAATTCACCGCATTATGTTTTTATAAATGTGAAAAATTGAGTTATCGATAATCCCTTGAGTTTTGAGAGAATTGCGTGAAAAGTTTAGAATTTATGAGAAAACGTACATTTCGTTACGTATTAATTAGGCTAAATAAGTACTTCGTGTAGGCACTATATGACTTGGCACTAGGAACTCTAACGTGATGCGTATTTTATAAATAACGGTTACGGTGATTTCGAGTTTTTGATTTAGTTTTATGAGCC